>BPLR01018074.1:0-78208 GCA_021605095.1 Caerostris extrusa | reverse complement strand
AATGAAGGCAACGCAATGTTTTTGGAATTAATTTCAACCAATACCGTAAGACCGAAAGCTTTTCATAGATTTTGGTAAAATGATTTAAGCGACGCTGTATAATCACTAAATATCAATATCAAGTGAAGAGCTTTAGAATGTCCAAAATCACTTCATGTGAATTGCTAATCTGGCACGTTCCACATACCCAAGCAAAGTAAGGGCGCTAACACACTACGTGCGCCACCATTTAATACTTTTGGTATGAGTGAGCACGGCCATGGGCCAAATTTTGAAAACAGCGAAATCAAAGAAATAACTAATAATATCATTTTCCCTTGAATGCCTTCCGAAAATTCTTCTAAGCCAGCTCATGTTATATACACATTTTTCCCAACCAAATTCTCATTGACAATGGTTAACGCGCGCTCACCACCCTTAACAAAGTGGAATGAACTGAGGAAACGCGTTTCTTTTGAACTCAAAGTAAAACAAAACAACATTTCTTCGCATTATAAAAGTATTCGTTTGATTTGAGCTTTTTAAGAACGGTAATTCGGTAACAATTACACTCGCGCAATTGTTGCACAATTATTTTTAATTGTTATTTAAACTGTGTCAATTGTTTACAAATTTGTTTTCTTATCCTTTGAATATCAGTTAGCTTTATATTCCACTTATATGTAACAAATCAGAAATTCAACTCTGCAGTGTCTAATCTCAGATTGAATTCACCAGTATTCGCGTAGTTGCACTGACCAGAATATGTTTGTTTTATCACCCCTCTCGACCACTTTCTCTGCTTTTATCACAATATTTTTTATAAAAATATATCTTTATTCAAATATTATGCAAAATCAAATGCAATATTCACACGTGCCATGTAAACAGATTTTTATCGTAAACTGTCTCATATCTGTAACCTACGCGTACCTTTATAATTTATTCTTTACAACCGCATTTAATTTGCATACGAATATTATAAAGAAATTAATATAGAGGTGAAAAGAGATCCAGTACGATAGAAACGCAGTGTTAAAAGTCATATTTGGTCATTTTTAGAATATCTTATCACAGATGAGCTTTCAAAAAGAAATGTACATACAGTCAACTTGCTTACAATTTTTAAGGATCTTTCTTAAAAAACGAATTCTTATAAATACATATGGATCATGCCTGTAATATGAACGAAAACCTTGTTTTTTACAAATCTTCTGGACATTGGGATATTTTTTAAATTAATTTATTTTCAATAAATGTCGATAAACCAATGATTAGTGAGCCCCTTAAAAGCTCACAAATAAAATTATTTTACAAAGCAATTTCTTGGACATCATAGCAAGGTGGTATGTGTAGTACAATAATTAGCTATGAATTCATTTCAAAATACAAACAGACAAAAGACTCTGTGGGAGACTTCGGTCAACTATGCGACCTTTATAAGGAATAGAAGCATTGTTACTCCAGGGTTAATTATTTTCGTAATTTGTACAAAAATGTAAAAATCAACAAGCCACTTAAACTTAAATAATTCTCAAAATTATATTAGAGGAAGAAAAAAGTTCTTTAATTCCATTTTAATAAATTGTACATAAAAGTTTATATTACAATAATACATATATGAACATCGAAGGAAAATAAGAAATATACACTATTTATGATTATATAATTTGTAACTTAATACTGCATCCAAGCTGAACATTGGAAAGTAGATTTAGCTGCATATTACTTTCTTTTATTGCATAATTAAAATTGCAGTAACTTTGCAGTAGGCCCCATCCTATAGAGACTACATTTTTAACTTTGAATTATTTCTCATATTCATTTCAATAATGTTTGAAACATTGAATACTTACAAATTTAGGATAAATTTAATCACATTTTACTTGTGTCTTAAATTTGATCATTCATTGTGTCTTTATGTCATGTAATTACAAGTTTGATTTGTAAAAAATATTTTAACTTCTTAATAGATTTTATAAAATTTCCAATTGATAAGAGGATTTTATTATGATTATTATTATTGGAACACCACCCATTAAAAAAATAGAAGGCAATTTGAATTAATAGAAAATGGATTTACTTTCGCATTTTTTTAGTTATTAAATTTAATTTTTTTGTTGTTACATTTTTTTATTTCTAAAATTTTATACATTATCAGAAAATGTATATTTTGTAAAGATATAACGTAAATACGGAACTAAACATAAGGCGGCTGCAATTAAAGTTGAAGAGTTTTGAGCCTGATTGTAAAATATTTGTCTGGCCATACCAAATTTGACGTAATATTATCAAGATTATGAGTTCCTTGATTTTTTTAAAATTTTCTCCAAGAACCAAACAAGCTCTGAATGTTCTTTGGGATAAAAATAGCAGAGGAAGTACAGATAAGTAGCATTTTACATGAATATTTATATTAGCATAAAGATTTTACATTTACATTTTGCCATCACCCCATTTAATCAAACATATAGAAATTATGTCACATATGCACGTATGAATAGTAAATTATCATCCCATATGAAAAGTAAGTTATTCAGATTTTCATCACCAAAGTGTTGCAAATTTAGCGATAATTGATACAACTAAGCGAAGTTTTGAAAATTTACAGACATGTGAATAGTTTAGTCAAGGACAGAATACAACTGTACTTCAACAAATCAATCAAGACTGTATGCATTCTGTCATAGAATTCACTTTTTCGATCATTGACGAAAAAAAAAGGTAGGGAGTCATATTGAACACAGATACATTAGATACCAATATAAAAAATTGATGCAAAAATGGTTTGCCAGTATAAAAATTTACATAATTTTTTTTTTATTTCCTGTACCTATTTTACCTCAAAACGGAGCTACAACTTTATTTTGGCCCGTGGCGAAAATGTGAACTATTTATTTTCTTCTTTTTTTCTTTAAGAATAAAAATTTCCATGGCCTTAAGTGTCAAATCAAAATTTAACGAGTGTAGATCAACAGACTTTTTACAAGTGCATTCTAAACACCTCTACTTTAATTGCGGCATGTGCATATAATTTAAGAATCTAATCTTTTATCCTATAATATAACTCTTTAGAATAATATAACGAATTATTTTTTAAAAAATTTTTGAGAAAAACATTTTATTGTTAAGTAGCATTCACTTGAAAAGTGCTACTCTATGTGTAATTTAATGACAAAATTGTCAAGAAGACAAACATTCCTAACTTGCACGAGATTATATAAATATATAAATGTACTTTGTTTCTTAAATGTAAAATCTACCCTATGCAGTTTTTGTTCTTTTTGGACACAAACAAACAAGTTCTTTGCTTAAAGTATAGTGGAAACGCAGAATGTGCGTAACCTTCAAAAATTCATTTGAGCGCAAATATGTACTGAATGACACAGACACACTCTAGATATTATATCATCATTGAAAATATAGCATAAAACAAAAGTACTTAATTCATTTTATACTATCAGTATTTCACAATAAATTCTGCATAAATGAAACATATTTAAGTCACATAAATTTTAAATTTTCTAGAGCAAAATTCAAAAATGTGAGAAACCATAACTGAAACAAATTTTTGCAAAGAATACATAAAATAAATATCTTGATAATTCATCATTAAAGACTTCCTATCAAACAGTTCAATATTTTAAAAATTCCAATTAAGAAAATATAAAATTCAATTTATTTTGGAAAAAAAGCTTATCATCTGCTGTATTCCTTAGATTTTTAAGAGATTTAGTCATATTTTAAAAATTTATTTAAACATAAAAAAAGTCTGATTAAGAAATATCTTAACTACAATGACTGTGAAATAATAATATTATAACATTCATTTGTGTTCTAGGCAATTTAACCCATTGATTTTTGAATTCCATTTGTGACTTCTTTAGATAAAAGATTGTAAATATTACGATAATTATTTAGAATTAATTAGATTATTAATTTCATCTGATATTAATCAAAATGAAATCTAATATTAATCAGATGAAATTAAGGACTTTGTATTGAAAGTAAATATTTTTTAAGAAATTTCTATGCTTAATTGATCTTATATTGCGTCTATGATTTGCTAAATTTCTAAAAGAAGTTCAATTGAACCAATATCTCGAAATTCATATAAATCTGTATTTTTGTGGTTAAAATTGTCATTTAAGATTCCTTGTGTTATTATTTACAATTTCTATCAATTAATTTACATATTATAAAATTACCAATCTTTTAGCCGATGGATCATTAAAAATTACATTGTGCGAATGATTCACTGAGTTTTCTTCAAATCATACATTAATTATGCATATTCTATATCGTACTAGAAATTTGAGATATATAAAATTTTAATTTGATTCGAAAAGTTCCAGTAAATCTATGA
This sequence comes from Caerostris extrusa, assembly GCA_021605095.1. NCBI lineage: Eukaryota > Metazoa > Arthropoda > Arachnida > Araneae > Araneidae > Caerostris > Caerostris extrusa. Next base: position 73,863 of record BPLR01018074.1, on the reverse strand, counting down.
TTTTTATATGTTACTTGAAGAGGATGATAAAGATTATGTATTCAAATTTAATTTACTGTCGTCTTTATAATAAAGGATATGACTTGCGATATATTAAAGCAGCATGCACTTGTATGTAAGTATTGTAAAGAATCATATTTAGAATATTGAATATGTAGCTACAAAATTGAAATAGATAATAACCAGTGCTCATATTCAACGAGTGCAAAATTCGCATTAAAAGAGTGCACAGTTATTGAATTATCTAAAGTTAGTGCATGTCTGTGTCATTAATAAAATGATAACACTTTTATAAGAAATGAAATTTACCCTTTTAATTCCTTTCTCGGACTTTGAATTCATGAAAACACATGCTTTAACAAATAGAAGAATATGCTTATGAAATATAAATATGATATTGCTCTAAGCTATGAAAAATAGTCTATTCTTATTTACGACGCTTTGGAAACTCCAAACATGATATTAGAAGAGGAAATATAGAGGAAATGTTCGTTTCATTTAGTTTTGAAAGGGTTTATTATAAAATGTTAGAATAGATACTGTTGCTTTATAGAATAAAAATACATTTATGTTAAAAAATGTGAGACACTTATTTCATTACACTATTTAGAGATTAAAGATTATTTTTACATACTTATTCATTTTATACATTTCGTTTCACCAAACTTTTAGATTTTAAGAGATATTTTTCTTTGGAGTTCGCTTTTTCTAAATGTGCTCTTTATTCTTTTTTATAATTTGCTAAAAACTTCGTTCGTTTATAAATGCCGTTGCATAATCCAAATGAATAAGTATTCATTTGCATTTAAATACTCATTTGTTATAAAATCTTTACATAAAAAGAAAAATGTATCGCAAATTAAACAAACAAATTCACTTGTGAAAACCTGCAGTGTAATTTGCAACAAAACATTTTTGAAAAAATTCTATTTTTGAGACCTTGATCTTTGCTTCGTTAATATACCCATACTTAACGCTTAATATAATTTTGAAATTTTGCTTTCACTTTAAATATGTTATTATGAACTTTAAATTCTGTTTGACATTTAAAAACTGAAAGGGTACAATTGTCTGTGTATAATTGCCGTATTTTACTCACCTTTGCATTATATTATACATCCTATAAACATCATAAACATAAAGAAACTTCATACATGTAACTTTCTATTAAAATCCATACTTTCAATTTTTCATTTAATGCTTTTTGCAGGAAAGAAACCTTTTTTGTATAAGTTATTCAAACTGAACAATAATTTTATAGAAATATGAATTTTATACCAAATTTCACCTTCATTTGAAAATAAATTCTAGATTCTAAAGTGAGAACTGGTACGGGTAACGGAGTAAGAGATTTGAAATAAAGTAATGCAAATTTTTTTCTTTTCTTTGAACTGCACACCTATTAGTAGGAGAAAATGATCTTGGTCCCAGGGTAAATCTTCTGATTGGCGTCAATACATGTAAAAACTGTACGGTGGGAAATAAAGAGAAGCTAGATTTTCTGTTCGTGAAATTGTTCTTGATATGACATATTCCAACCCAGACATCTGGACTCTTCATGGTACACCGTCATCAGTGTCCGATGTTTCAGAGCAGGAAGGTTCATTCTGATCTCAGAAGTTAATAAACATTCACAGACACACATCAACATTTTGACCCAAAGTTTCTTTTGTCTTTTTTGAAAGAGATAAATAAATGCCAGGCTAAGATGTAATTGCATTCTGGTATAAGGCAGACTAGAAGACATGGAATCCTATTCATGATAAGGCATCTTAGAAATCCTAACTGCTAAGTAAAAAAAAGCTATCCCTGGTGGCTGCAAAAAAATCTCTTGGCTGACTAGGAAAGCTGTATCAAGAAAAAGAAGTCTATTTGCATAGTAGAAGCATCACATGGAACCACTTTCTGATTCTTTGTTCTGACTAGCTATTCTCTCTTTTCTGTAAGGAAAATTCCTTAGTATTTCCCATTAAAAGAAGATTCACAATCCATCCTCTTTTCCTAGAGCTCACAAATATAATACTGGTTCTATATAAAGTTAAATTGAACACTCCATTGGCGCCACATTCTGTTGATAGAAATCGAACATCAAATCTTTGGCGCTACTTTCCTTTTAAAGGAATAAAAGTATCCCTTTGTCTTCGGCGTCCGTTTATGGATTGCTGTTGTTTATGTTTAGTATGGACTGAATTTATTGCGCTCCGTTTTCTTATTTCCGTTGTGTGTCGAAGTTGCTCTCAGTTTCGTAGTGAGGGATTTTCGATTTGTAATCGCAGTTTGTAGATCAAAGAGTGTGGTTTGGTTGGCGGCGGCGGCGGCGGCAGCGGCAGCAGCAGCTGAACTGAGGCCGAGGGTGAGAGGACTGGCCTTCACCAGTTGGTTGATGGGGATAGCCAAAGGGGTGTTGGTGATCGACATGGTGTTGGCAGAGGTCGAGGAAGGGTTGGAGGTCAGGTCAAGGTTCTTATGCAAATCCATGCTGCATCGGTGGTTGGTGGAAACATGGGGAGAGAAGAAAAACAAGACAAACGATATAGATTAGAATGAGTTGGGTAAGGAAAGGGAGTATCAAACAAAAAACATTGATTGTTTGGAAAAAGCTAACAGCTTTTGAGTGGGATTAGACAAAAAGTGAAAGCTAGCCATTCAACAAAGGGGAAAAATAAAAAGCAAAACAAAGATCTTTTAAAAGGGAAGAATCAAGCTAGCCAATCAAGAGGAAAGAGGAAAAAAAAAAAAATCCAATGATTTTTAGGCTTAAGGATTGGGTCCACCAGCTGGAGTGAAAATTTTTGGACTGCAAGTTTTAATGTCCATGGTGGGCTTGGATTTCATGGAAGGAAATAAATCTTTTTGTTACACAAATAAATTGAATAGGGTTGCTTTCATGCAAAGCCCTTATAATTCTATTATGGGACCATGGCTAAATTGTGGAGGGGAGATTTGGGAGAAGTTCACAAAAGCTGTTAGCTTCAAATAATTCTCCGCCGAAACGGATGTTAAAATAAATAAATAAAAATAAATATAATAAACTAAAGCAAGGTTTATAATGAAAAGACAAATGTGCGTTACATACACAGGGACAAAACAAGTAGTTACCTGTGGTACTATAAATATTTTTTTTTCAATGGCAGTCCAAGACATGATAAAAAAACTAAATAAGCATTGCATGCATGTGGTTTATATAGCCCTAGATAGCAATATTTAATTAAGTGTTTCTAAATTTTTATTTGTGCTTGATATCTTATTAGAGTGATATTTAAATTTACGGCAGTACATTTAGCTCTGAAATCAAAACAAACATAGCAAGCTTAAAATCACGTGCTTGTCAACTACTGATTTATTTTGTAATCATTAAATGATGCTACAATGTAATCTACAATTATTAGTAGAGGTGTACTTTGATTCAAATAATACAAAAGTTGCATTTAAGTATATTCCAGCGAAACAAATATATACTGATAGAATTACAAAAAAAAAAGCACAATTTCGTTTACGTTACAAAGCTTTTCACAACGTGCACAGGTTTTAAGTGTTGGGAAATAAATGGAAGGTTGAAATATGGGTATAGGTAACTGGGAATAAGGGAAAAGGATATATTGGCTTGTAGCCGAAGCAAGATGTAGTTTTCTTTTTTCTGCTGAATTATGAGATTTTTAAACACTTGATTTTCAGTCGATGATAAAAATTCTACTGCTAACTTGTTCTAAAAGTATTTTGGTTCAAAGATAAGTATAAATTGATTTCTCATATCAATTTGTTGTTTAACCTAGATGCAAAAACATTTTTACTTGGTTACAATCTGTGAAGTTACTATGAAGATGCTGAAAACAAAGAAAGAAAGTACAAATCTATCTATCGAATTCTTCATATCAGCTACTCTAGAACTACAATTTTACAACAAAGGTGAAATAAATCGTTTATCATACTTTAGAAGGTTTTAATGATGGCTTTGTATTTTTTTTTTTCAAGGTTCTTTGCTTTTTAATTTAAGAAAAGGGGCTGGTATAACGTTTAAAATACGACAGATTTTAAAACTGCCAGTTTTTGAAAGTATTGGTTTTTGTGACACATAGTATTTAAATGAATTGATGATGTATTTCGTCCATTGTGTAAGCATACTTTATATGGTCATTTACAATGTGCATTTAATTTATGTAATGTTTATTGGAATAAAAAAGCATAATACATTTTATTTAAAATGTACCTTTCCTCATTTTCCCATGTATAATAAACACAAGCACATTTAATGAAAATAGTGTGTATGATTCTGTTCTGGATATACAAATTTCCAAAAAGCATTTCAGAGCTATTTATTGTTTGTGCACTTATATAGTAAATTAAAGTTCTGGTATTAAAGTCTTCAGTTCATACAAAAATTTATCTTCGCACCTGTTTTGAATAAAACTGAAAGAACGGATTTCTTGAAATAGAAAATATTTTACCTGGTATTAATGAGGTACTGGGCAAGATTTATAGCCTCTGGAGTTCCCGAAATCGCAACGGTTCGATCCTTAGATCCTTCTTCAGAATTGGAAATTTTAATGGTTGCCCCTGAGTTGCCTGAAAAGTCAGCAAAAATTAGTGAATTGCAGAATGAAAATTTGTCTTGCATTCGCTATTTATTGAAATATATCATAAAAAATACCTAATTTCATTGATCTTGGCCCCTCCTTTGCCGATAACACACCCAATCAAATCATTAGGTATATTCATCTCAGTTGTAGTGGTTGTGACACTGGCCAAAGCCGTAGCTGCAGTTCCTGGCCGTAAACTGTTGGTAGCTGCCAAAGTCGCCAAAGCGGGAATGCATAGCGATCCTTATGAGTAAAAGAAACAAATTTAATGAATTTTCCAAGAAATATTTCTTATGAAATTTTGCCATTATTAAATATTTTTAGAACTTAATTTCATCAAATAATTTCTAAAGTTTACCATTTACAATAAATATTCTTGAACACTATGTTATTTTCTACATTAAAAATATTTTCGGCATTATATTTTGAAACGATTTTCAACATCGCCTACAATAGAATAAATATAAAAATGGTCTAATAAGTTGATTCATTTAATTTGACTGTTGTTATTTGATATTGCATTGTTTGATGTTATATTATTATATTATTATCATTCGTGTTCAAAAGTATTGAGCTGCTATAGAAGTTAGTGTAGTTTTCAGTTTCATCACAGAATTTAACTATTTACTTCAATATGAACTTTTGATTTTTACAATCTTATAACATTTTTTTTACTCTTTTTGCTCTCTTTCTAAAAAATGTAAATTGTAATCGCAATAAAAAAAAAAAGTTGTAAAAGATATCACCAAAAATATAGAAATAAAGTGTTAATGATGAATCTTCAAATATTTAATTTGTGATGTTCACTTAAAAATTAGTTGTTCACACAACAGTCATATATAATAGAACTAAATAAGCATTGCATGCACACAGTGTAACTAAATTAATATTACATCACAGTTGTGAATAATATTAAAGGGTAATTACAAAAAATGGTACTGTTTAACTCAATTTTGCAATAAATAATTTACATTTTTTGTAAATCAGTCAATTTTGGTGTAAGATAATGGAATATTTTTCATTTAGTGTAAGTTATTTTCTTTAAATCTAACTTGTAACATGAGGGACCATATACAAATTTCGATTTTGTAAATTTTTCTGAAAATGTACAAGATTTTTCCTGTTATAAAGTTTTACCTCATTTGGTCATTTTGGAACTGGATGTGAATTTCCTTGACTAACGATTGGTAATAATAACAGGACACCCTCAATAGCTGTATGACAGTTTTTTCAATCACTGATTTTTTTTTAACTTCAAAATGAAAATTTTGCATTAAATGTTTTGAATAAATTTTTAAATTTTATATACCATCATAAACATGATTTGAATGAATTCTCCTGTAAGTATTTAATATTTTAAACTACTACAAAAAAAAAAAAAAAAAGCAAGGAAAATTCACATTTATAGTAGAAAAATTTTATAATAATTGTAAACCTGTTTATTAACAGTTAAAAAAGGATTATTTTAAATGAAAAATGATTATTAATATTTTTATACATATTTTGAAAGTGTTATAAACACAATAATAAGAGAAATATTTTTAAACTCCTGAAGATTATTTAATATTAGTAAACTGTCTAAATATTTAAAATAAATTGCTTTAATAGATTAAAATTATGACAATTTTTGGTAGCTGCAAAACGTCAATATTACCTTGAGGGCTAAGTGTTCCTACGCTATGACCCGGTAATAACGGAGCATGCTGTAAAGCCAGTTGATGAAGCTTGGTTAACTAGAAAAAAAAATTTTATATTTAATAAATGGACTCAAATACCTCGATAAAAAACCTATTTGATAGAATTTAGATCAAATATTCATCATATTAAAAAGCACCAATACATAAAATTATGACATGAAAAATTTTTTGGATAATGATTCTATTCGAAAGATCATTGCTTTCATTTAACATTTGTATTGATAAAAATTTATGTAAATTTGAAAATTAAAGTTAATTCTTCGTTAATTTCAAGATGTTTCAGATGTTAAACAGGTTATAAACATAAAAAATAGATACTTCCTAAAAAATTAATCTACTCATTTTTAATACTTCTTACTGTAGAATCTATAACAATACTTAATAAAATCTCAAAAAAGTATGAAATATAGATTCCTTTTAAGTAATATGTGATGATAAAGTCAGTTTTAATAATTCGTCGTCTAAATAATTGAAAGAAAATTCGAGACGTAATAATTTTGTACAGTAGATCTGAAAATAAAATGATAGTTAAAAAATTTATTTTTTTCAATTTATTCAATAAAAAATCTAAAAGATAATTTATCGTTTTTATTGATTTAAGATTTCAGGGATGATTTTTAAAAATGTGGAAAAGTACCATATTTAATTCAGTAGTACATTTTTAAAACACATTGCTTTTTACAATTCAATATAATAAAAGATTTTAAATTATAAATATTAAATGCATAAGATATAAGTACTTCACTCATATCTTAAACAAGACATAAATATAAATACAATAATTAAGAATACTTTATAAAAGTGGTATTATACTCACTTCGGAAAATTTTAAAGTAGTATTTTTCAAAAATCACATGCGTGAGGAAACAGTGACGAAATCGTTCAATGAAATTAAAAAAAAACATTAAATGTAAATTTGTTTGTTCGTTATTTAAAAGCAAATATATTTTCTTGAAAAAGTTTTATGCGCCTGCCACTTTCTACTACTCTTTTTGTCAAGCAAGCAATGAGTACTGCATTTATGATATTACTTACAACGTGATTCTCGCTCGTTGATCATCATAAAGAGCACTACATTTGAACAAAAGACAAAATCGAAAGATAATTAAGCGTGTGCTACTTTATAAACTAGTTTCTTTACTGGCAATATCAATGTAGTGTCTCGTGGATACTTTGTGGTAATCGAGAATTTCTTCTGAATTTCAATAAATAAAAACCCTTAATGTATTTTATGAAATATATATAACTGGTCTTGCTGCAAACACTCATTGTATGTGAAGTCTTCTTTTCCCAGTTGAAGAATAAATCATTTTTGATAGTATATTAAAAAGCTCAAAAATTGTTGAAATGTATTTCTTATTAAATTAAAAGTTGAATATTTTTTTATTGTACCTAATTTTATATCATAATATCATATTATAATGTGTATTATTACTGAAAATCTTTTAATAAGTATATATTCTTTTTTTTTTTTTTTTTTATTAGCAGTCCGTTTTGTTCTTAATTTAAGAAAACAAATTGAATGTCATTACAAATTCATATTTGCATTATTAGAAATAACAGGCATACATTGTATTTTATAATCGAACTTTTAAAAATTTAAGATGAAGATATATATTTTGCAATAATCAAATACAAAATTAGTTTATCCTAAAACTTTTGATGAACTTATTTATGAAAGCATATCCAATAACTATTTTATAAAAACAATTTTATGCAATTTAAAATTATCATTTTCACTAATTTTTATGAAGAATAATTGGAAATCTTAATTAAAAATGTTATTGGATAGCTTTTCATGTGAATAAACACAAATTTATATCCTTTTAAAAAATGTGTGATAAAAACAGTTACGAAATTACTTAGTGCACAAGAATGTGTTAAAAAAAAACCCAATTAATAATATCTTAAAGATAGAAGCATCAAACTAAAATCGATATAATTCGCTTTTGTAGTAACATCAATATATAACTAGAACCAAATGTTAATACAAAAAAGAGTAGTTTTTTTCATAAAATTTCACTGAATAAACCACTAAAAATATTCTTTTAAAAATACTTACCTGTGGATTCATAAGTTCTACACCTTGGCACTACAAGAAAATTAATTAAGATTAGATTTTCAAAAACGTTTGCAAAAATAATTTTCCATGCAGGTATAAACTTGCGAGTACTACTTACATCTGGATGTGGAATAGCATATTGCCCTTGAACTGTATACGCTTGACCTCCGGCAAAGATGACTGGGGGCATGGCCGGCTTTGGACGGTAAGGTATTGTCGCGCCTTTCGGCGGGGACTACAATAGAAATTCATCATAAGTATGCTTGAAGACCATAATATAGTTTTAAAACAAATAGCTATTGTTATAAAAACTTAGAAAGTGTAAGTGATGAAGTCAAGTGCATACAATTAAGAGTCGAAATTATCATGTAAGAAAGCCATTGCTTCAATCGAGATTGGAGTTCTTAGTGCCATCGCAGTTTGGGAATCACCCCCAGAGGTGACATCTGAAGAGTTCACACACTCATCCTACCTCCTTTAGCACAACGGAAGGACTTTCCATAAGTGTATCGTACCCAGTCCTGGCATATACACAAGAATTTTTGGTTTGACCTGTCTTGTAAAGATGCACGTTCAATTATCTGGGATGTCCAGCGCTCTGTCTAACAAGTCGTTCCCGACCTGGAGCACATTCATACGTCAAATTGTAGAAAGTAAATTTATGAATTTATGAGCGTTTCAATAAGTTTTTGCAGTTACATAACGTATTTTTTAGATCATTTAACCTAATTGCCACAGATATATGCCTAAAAAATATTTGAATCAGGAATGATTTTTTTTTTTTTTTTTTTTTTTACTTTTTTTCTTTTTTCTACCTTATTTGATTGAAATATAATGAACGTAAAAGTAGTTTCAGGTCTCTGTCTGTTTGAAATAAGACTCCTAAACCACATGTTCTATTATAATCAGAATAGTTCTGATCTCTTGCCATTACTTGTTATATTTCTATTTTTATCACCGTAACTGTACAAGCGGAATGTTTTTTATTTTATAATGTTAATGTTATTTTATAACGTTAATGTTCCGAATGTTATTTATTTTGTTTTCCAAACAAATTCTAGTATTTATATTTAATTAAGTAGTATACGTATGGCACATATTCATTACAAAGCAATTACTTAAATCTTTCAACTTAGCAAATAAAGCTTTAGCATTTCAACTAATAAGTAATAATAGTAAATAAAACATTTATTTACTTAATACAACTTTTGCATGCCTTAAACTTTCAATGAAATCACTATCTATATTACAAGCTCTTTATTTAAATGTACTGCTATATGGGTATGTTTTTAATCCACTTTCATTTCTGATGAGAACAATTCTATGTTAATGGAGCAGTTATAGCAGAGAGCAGTCATTGAAGCAGCAACAGTTAATTTGTATCTATCAAATGTTGATAGCATTTTCCTTATACTGTCCAGAAAATTTTTTGTATCAATATTAAAATGTTGCAAACGCTATTGTTATTTAGCTTTTAAATTTAAGACTATTTTGCAGGATTTTCTATTAATTTATAGGCATTACAAAAGGAAAACTTACTTATTTTAAATTCTAAAAATTAAAATGGACTGACTTTGTTTCACTTGAAAGTTATTAAATAACTAAACTCCATACTATGTTTTCATTGTTAATATTGTTTTCTATGTTGCGACATTAATATTCCCATAATCAATACCTGACTCAAGACTGTTAAGGTCTTTGGAATTTTTTTAATAGTGCACACTACGTCGATTTTCATATTTTTTTCTTAAGAATTGCAAATTGTATCGCACTATTCAACAAAACGTTTACTTGCATGGACTGTTATGAAAAAATTGGATATATAAACGACAACGATGTTGTGATGAGCTGGTTAAGCCGTAATTAATATAAAATAAATGTGAAATACGTTAGTTTAGTTAATAGTGTTTCAAAATTACCTCCATCATAACACAGCATATTTGATATATGCATTTGCTGATAGCTTCCGCCGTGCCTGAAAGTGTGACCGCTCGCTCCGTCGAATTAGGCAGCATTTCGCTGGCTACTTGGATTGAAGCTCCAGTGACCTAGGATGAACGAAAAGATAATTCATTATTTAATAAATCCTAAATAAAAACATTCGTACAAAAAAATTTAACAGAATGTACCTCTCTTATTTCCTTTATTTTAGAGCCTCCTTTTCCGATAAGGGAACCACACTGACTAGCAGGGACGATAAGTCGTAAAGTGACTGGAGGTTTTGGAACATTGATTCCAGCAGTAGTATTCTGTAAATCCTAAATAATGAAATGAAGAAATAAATTAATTTCCGCGTAAAAAAATAAATTCAAAATATTAATCCATAAGTTATCTACAATATTATTTTTCACGTTGTAAATAAATTTATTTGATTTATGTCTAGGAGTCGAAATAGGTGATTATTGCACATCACATCTAAGTGAAATCATCGTATTTCAATGATTTGTTAATAAATGTTTATCATTCTATTTAGATACTTATAACTTTATACACTACAAACCAAAACATTTTTAAAAATTAAAAATTTGAATTTTTATAATCAATGTGCGCAAATAAAAATTTTTATACCTAGGAATCAAAGACTAAACTGAGGATATATAGAGCTGCTACACTTGCTATCAGTAACTTTTTATTAACTGATGGGGTTTAACTTTATATAAATTAGTTTATAATATTTATAAGCAAAACAATAAAGTGAAAAAAATTTTATTTATAAATAAGTTTCACAATATTTAGTCTGCTAGTGGAAAAATTTTTTTTTTATGGACGTAAGAATCTGTAAATTACGTCGTCATTACATAGCTCGAAAAGAAGCATGTTTTTAATTTTGAACATAAGTAATTTTTTAATTTAAAGAAAAAGAGTTAATTTTTAAAATATTTTATTTTTTGCATAAAAATAAAATGTGAGTTCTTGTTAGTATCAAATTATAAAAAAAAATCATTTTATTTTAACAGTTCGGACTACAACAAATATGCCACAAAATCATTTTTCTCCAAATTTTCTTCTAGAACAAGAGATTATATAATAAATCATATTTTGCTGCTTATTAATTACTCATTAACAAAACATTTTATAATTTTTTTTTTAAATTTCATTTTCACATTTGTTAATCTTTATACAAAATTTCATACATTCCATATATTTTTAGATACTCTTATTAAAAAAAAAAAAAAAAACCTCATAAAAATACTCATGAATGGAAATACGAATATTTGTTCCACTCAATTAAGTTTCTCCTTTAAATAAATTATCGCTATGGTTAATCGATTTCTTTCAAGTTCTTCAGTATGATTTACATAACGCTGACATATTTATCGTGTGTATATTCTTACAACAATACGTTTGTTGCAAAACAGAACACATCATTTCTGACTTGAAGGCAAGCACCATCGGAGGATCGTAAACTCCATGATAGTGGATGGCACAGCAGGCAGTCTTCGGGTGGTCAAATAAAAGTCTGTTGAAATAGTCACGCGAGGGAAGAACAAAGAAACAATGATGAGGTTTGCGTACCTCTTCAAATTTCCTCGCTATGAGGGAGAAAGCCTTGAGGATGGCATCGGTACACCCGGTTACTGTAACTATACGCTCAGGACAGGATCCGTCGGAAATATTGATTTTTGCTCCACTCTGAAATGAAATTATGCATTCGTGAGGGTGAGTCACACGAAACACAAAATGCAGAATTAATGCAAATTTGCATTCAAACCTAAGGACTTCTTAGAGTGCTATCAGAAAAGTGTAAAACTTTGTAGAAAAATTTGTATATAAATGTATTGTACTACGAAGTTCTGTAAAGTAATTGAATTTAATACTGAAAAATTATACTTTCTTCTCGCATAATTATGTTAACTTGCCAAAGATTTATATTGAAAATTTTCCTGCTCTCTAATAAGAATTTACAGACAGTTAAGAATTAGGAATTCAATCGTAACAGTTTTATCATAGTTTCTATAATTTTAAATATATCTTATCTTCCTTTATTTCATTATGAATTATTATTAATATTGTAAACAGTTTCATTTTTAGATTTAATGATTGAAAATGTGTTGGTAAATAAGCCGTGTTATTTCAACTAACTCAAATCAAAATTTGGTTAACACATGCTATTCTTAGTTTCCATAAGCATTAAACAAATATTAATTCCACTCGCAGTTAGTTCCTCAATGCATTGTTTCTGATGCTTTCTTTTTTAGCCACCATCATTTATGAACATTGCAAACATAAAATCATCATAACTTATATTATGCTGTTTAAAACTTCTAACCCTTCCATCTTAAAAACCAGTCGTCAAAAAATTAATCTCTTAAAAAGCAAATAAAACTAGATTTGAATTATGAAAGAATTAATTAAATTATTAATTAATGACAAGTATTAACAAAAAATTTGAAAATTCTGTAAAAGATGGTTGGCTATTATAATTATGGAATCATGTAAATTTTCAAAATTTAAAGAATTCTAAGATATTAAAACTGCCTAGTTCGAACATTTCCCCTTTTAACAAATAAATTAAAAGTATTATATTTATTTAATTCTCGAAATATTTGAATTGGAGATGTTTAGATTAGAACTAACCACAAATGGTAATATATGGTTGGAATGATAATATTATTTTTGAATTCGCTTATGAATTAGATTTTTATATTATTGTCACTAATTTTAATAAGGAAGAAGCATATAATATGATTCCGGTACAGCTTATTTCACATCATGGTATTTTTGTAAAAGTTAGTATAAGCTAATTTTGCAATGAAATATTATAAGTGTTCAGTACGGTTCTACAGTCTCCAAAGATATGTTTATCATTAATGATACTTTTTGCAATTTTTATTTATTGAGTTTCATTTATTAAATAATTGCTTTGTATATAAGAAAAATATAAAATTGCTAGTTTTGAATTCACTGAAATGAACACTCATTGTCTCGAACATAGTCAGTTAAAAATCAGTTTTTGTGAGTTTTACTTTTGTAATTTTTTTTGTTGCGTTTGACAATCCATTATTAAATCTAACAAATAATTTTGATTTTCTTATAATATTTGAAACCAGACAGAACGTACTTTTAATTTTTATATATTAACACATATTCAAATTAGAAGCATCAAAATTTTTATAATTAAATTATAATTTTTTGTTAAAATGTTTTAAAATTATTTTCAACTTTAATTTAACGATGCTTCTCACACATTCTTATATTTCTTATACTTTTATTTTAACCTACACTTTACCTCAGTATATCTTTTTTGCTAAATGTATTTCTCGATTCATTTAATGGCTAGATATTATTTTCAGTGAGATGACACGAAAGTTGGATGATGAAGTTATCGACTACAATGTCCTTACTTTTCAAGCGTGACTTCATTAAATAAGAAAATTTGGCTTTCTCCATTATATCACATTTTATTTAGTCTTAATTTCGTCAGAAAAAGTTATTATATAAAAACAAAATAAGAAAATCGTTGCACCAATTTATTTTTAAAGATTATAGTATTCGAGTGCATGCAACAATTCTTTCTTGTAATTTAAGTTCAGATATCGATTTCTAAAAACCTTTCTTTTTATTATAGCTAAAGAAATTATCATGTATGATAAATGTAATAGTAAGATAGATATTTACTTGATATTAAATGTTTACTTGATTTAAATATTAACATTATCAAATAATATACTAGTATCTATTTCTTTTTGTGTAAGGATATTTATTATCATTTGTTCTATTAAAAAGAGTTATTATTCTTTTAAAGAAATAGTAATTCTATTTTTATTACTCCATTTTTTTCTGGTATAAATGGTGTCAGTACGACTTTTCAAAAAATAATTAACTTAGCAATCAGTTCTGACACACAAAAATATAGTGTACTTTTGTAAAATGACAATTTTTTAAACACAACTTCGATCATTATTATTATCTAATGATAATTTAGTATGTGACCATAGTTTTAACTAACTGTAAAGGAATGCTTTTCTATCTTTGATGTTGGAAATCCTTACCAAGTAGGATAAGATTCAAAGAAATTTTAAGTTTCATGGGAATTTACTTCATGAAATTCATAATTTTTTGTTATTCCTTTTAAAGAAATACTTTTAATAATATTAAATTTTTAATTTAAATCTCAACATACAATTAAATACATAACAAACAGTGACGTTTGAACTTACTTCTTCGCGGAATTTTTTGATATTATCGCCTTTCTGAAATGAAAATGAAATCAATGAGTCAATCAATAACATTAAGCCAAATTGTAGGAATTATTATACTTATTGATTACATTATACTAGTTAATCTACCTGAAAATCACATACTATATTTTCAGGTAGGATTTTTAAATTCAGTAGTGCCTTATTTTTTAAGTATATTATTATAATATTTTTAAAGAAAACAAGTATCATTTATTCAATGTAACTTGAAAAATATTTTCACATTTTCCTTAGGTAATATTTATTAAATGAGTCATTTAAAAGAAATTCAAAGTAAAATAATTAAGATGTAAGAATACATTGAAAAATATCTTACTTTTCCAATGATACTCCCAACTTCCTGAAAGATAGAAATAAGAATATATTTAGTAACATGACAAATATAATCCAAAATTTATATTGAAACTTGGATTTAATGATCATGTATTTGCTTATATACTTTTTTTTTGATATTAAGTAATGGTGTTTTAATATAAATTTGGAATAAAAAATATTTATAAAATTACTTATATTATTTTCATACATGAAGTTTATGTAATATATGCATAAATTTATACGGAACTCAATCCTGTTTTAAAGTCACAAATTAAGCTACTAAATTTAATCAAAATACATTCAGACAATTGTCATCCCTTTTTTAAAGTAATGTCCTACAGATATTTTGTAATATGTATTGGATATGTAGTTGTGAAGAATAAATGAGTTGTTTTAATTCACCTTGTTCATAAAGGTGACTATTATAATTGCACTAATTTTTGAAACCCTATGAGTTACCTATCAATGCTTTTAATGCAACATGAGAATTTTAATTTTAGTGCCTAGAATTGTTTAATTCTGTATTGCAAATAACACACAATTCTTTGTTAAATTTGAAAAATGATTCGAAAATCGTTTTGACATAAAGTTGTAATTTTTTGGTCCATGAAAGGGGGTTTTTGGGTAGAAACCCAGAAACGAACTCTTTCCATCTACGGTTTGTGATGCCAACCTTTAATTTATTGTTATTTATGGCACTCTAAGTTAGCCCATAATTTATTTTCTCCTCTTTCGCAATTTCTAGTGGAAATGAATGTCTATTATAGAACCCGTTAAACGCAAATAACTCCCTCTTTTTATTTTTCCATGGTACCACACAGTTATTATTTATCACAACACAAAACAGGTATTTTTCTTTTTGCATCACACATGCATTTTTTCTTTTGCTTTTTTTCCCCACACAGTCAACGTCTTTCACCACAGAGGCATTATTATCCCCACTACCTGACAGTTCTTTTTTCTACGCATAGGCTAGAGTTCTAAAAGGGCGAAACTTTGCCAAAACCCAGATCCGAAATGGGACCTGCACTACAAGAATTAGACTTCCTAACTCTTTTAAATATATAGGGGTGAATGCTTTCTTTCCCATTTAGTGCCTATCAAATACTAGAGCATTAAAACTTATTCAGAAAAAAAAAACTTATGTGGAATAAAAAAGACTAAATTAAAATCAAAATATTTTTCTGAAAGCTTTTTCTGATAAGGAGTTTTCAATCTAATTTCTAAATTGGAAATATTTTGAATAAATTCAGTTTATTTTTGCCTGTAACACTGATACATTTTAGTTTTATGGTATATGTATGTTATAAAAATACTTTCCATATTAATATTCATTCAACGAAAATCATCGTCATTTAAGGAAATAATATTTATAAATTTCTCTATAGGAAATACTTTGAGTGCATTCAATTTGAGATAATGCAGTTATTGATAATATATTTAGGTAAAATATAATCCTTATAAATAATCCTTTTTAAACATCATCACTAAGAAGTCATAAAATTTATAACAAATGTATTTCAGTTATCTTAATTATTACATAAATCTATAGATCATTTTAATGGAGAAGAATCTAATTCCACCATAGATGAAATCATCATACTTAATCAGCTCTACTAAGTTGTCAAAACTTAAAGACAAGTGTTGTGAAGCTTATTTCAATTTCAACGTTTGAATGTATCGCATTTTCAAGAGATAAAAATGCCCTTTTGAAACATAGCCAGTTTGGGAGGTAGCCAAGAGTTCTGATAAAAAAAAATGTATTTATATATTCCAAGCGCCGAGTACAATGCGCTTCAAACTAAACAAAAGACTATGTGATATTAAGAGGGTCGTGTTCTGACCTAAATAATTTTCTACAAAAGGTATGTTAAGAACTTGATTAAATTTACACACTGTAGTGTACTTATAAATTGACGTATAGTGTAATATAGTAAAATAGTGTACTTGGAGTTATTAAGATCTTAACGCAAAAATTTACATTCAAGAAGGGTTCTTTTAATTTTGCTTTGAAAAATTTTCAATAAAAAATGTGCTTTTTATGTACACCAGAATATAAGTACCAAAGTTTCAACCATTGTTATACGTTTTGAAATAAATTTTACAGTAACACCTACGTAGTCGGTAACTGAACAGAATAAATTGTCCATCCCTTTATGATGTATATAAAAAAAAAAATCACGTCTTTATTATAACGCACCCGCTGGTCTCTTAAACTCCATTGGCAAGTTTCCAAATGCATCGATTTTTGAGTTAAGCTAGTTAAATGTAGTTTGTTTTAAGAAATGTCATCGTTTATTGTCTAAAAAAATTCTTTCCAATTACTTTCTCATTGCTTTCTCCTATCATCTTCTAAGTGTTTACTTTTTAATCTCAAGATACAAACGAAGTTGTAGTTTTGAAACTAAATTTTAAAAGACAGTATGTTTCTACTTTTTACTGTGAAATAAATAAAAAAGTGAAATGCTAAAAAACAAGCTCAGCATTACCATTCTAAACACATTTTAATATTATATTTGTTAATTTAGGAAAGAATGACTAAAACTTTCTAAACGAGCTGTCAACGTTGAGATATTTTCTCATTATTTAGATAAAAATACACTTTACATGATTACACACATTAGGTGTCTGTTTTAAAAGAATGCTTGCTTGCTTCATTGTTATACAGTAAGTTGTAATGAATTTCAAAATGAAAGTTTTAATTTTCCATATTTTGAAATAATTTAAATTTTTAATTAATTTTAACGAAGCGTATATCTCTTTTAAAATGTTTATCATGTTTAGTTACTTTTCTGAAAATAAAAATTTACATCAGTATTTGATTAGAGCTTAAAATAAGATTGAATTAGAATGTTTTCACTATTAGTTTTTCATTGAATATAGTGAAGTTTTTTTTTTTTGTTTCTTATAATTTATTTATTAAGTAATTATTAGAGAAACAGAAAAAGACAATTTATTTAACTAATTAGGAGAACTTACTAAAAGATCCTACTAAACATAATCAATGGACTTCAGTGATTTCAAATTAAAATTTGAAATAAATGTTTTAATTTTTGTTTATAGGGTGTTTTTGGAAAGATTTAGAAAAAAATTAAGAAAATTTGATTTCCAAGTATAAAATTGTTTCTATGTAAGTATTCATTAAGTATTATTTCTGTACCTTCTATAAGATTCAACTTTCATAATGCGTTTATTAGAAGTGAAGGATATGTTTAAAAAATATCATATGAATCAATTATCATTAACTTAATAATAAAAAATACTTTACAATATTACATTGATCTTTATGAACAAATCACTATTTGAGAGGCATCATATAGAGATATTTCGAAAATTATTATTTGTAAAGAATGAAGTTCTTATATGAGTTTTAAATTATATTGTCAGTGTTGCATTTTCTTCAGAGTTGTCTATTTTATTTGAATATTAGATTAATATCTCAATAATATTCTGATATTTGGATAAAACCTATGTTTGTAGCTTTTCACAAAATCAGAATAATTTTTTGCTGCTAACAAATAGATAAGCAAATAATACGTAGCATATATTTCATTTAATGCTCAGAACTTTATTTTTGATAAAGTACAAAATTTCAAAATATTTCTGATATTTAATCAAGTGTAATACAATAATTCATAACATTTGATTACCAGTGCAAAAATATTTTATACAAACGATAAAATTATACATTTTTTCTGCCTGATAAATTCAACAATGAACTTCACAATGGTAGCGATTCAGCCATGTGTTTTTAGATTAACTCATGTGTGCAAAGCTAACATGTAACGTATGTCTTGACAATTTCGTAATGGGGCAAAAAGTAAGGCATTGTCAGTTTTCAACTGTCACATTACATTGATTCAAATTAAATACGGCAACCACGATTCATGTTATTATTCAATTCAATCTGTCAAATAATTTTTGCTTTCTTTTTAAATGAAATGGAATTTCCCTCGAATTTTGTGAAATTTATTACCTAAATACGGAGAAAGTAATAAAAATCATACAAGTTTCTCATTCAAGAGAAAAATATTTTTATGTCGTAGAACAAATAACTGTAGTATTTATTCATGTTTTTTGAATTACTATACTTCAAAACGCAAATATAGCTGAATTTGTTTGAAATTCGCCAGTTAGGTTGTTTGAAATAAAACATTTATTCTTCTGTTTTTTTAATGTGCTTTTTAAAAATTATTCAAATGCTGTACTTAACTGTTGAAATTCTGTTCATATAATTTTAGATGGTAATCTTGTTGATTGCTATGAATTATGATGATGCTTATAAAAGATAAATATAAAATGATGATGACAGCCAAATACCTGGGAAAAGGGAAGGGGAGAGTAAAAATTGTAGCTGTAGCATAGCATGGAAGAAAAATTGGGGACGTCTAAATCAACGTATGAGATTCTTGGCTAGATTCTCTTTGAAATATAAGCATATTCAGTTGAAATAAATTACTGGGATTTAATTAATTACTTCATCTTTCTCAGATACAAAATTCTCCCAGTAATTAAAAGGGAAATATATTGTAATAAATATACACAGTAATAAATATTTATTACGTAATTCTGTAATTAAGTTATCTATTGGCATACCTATTTATACTTGTTTTTTAACATATAGATATTTTTCTTCAAATACTTTTACAAATAAGCATTAATCACGTGATATGAATGATGTTTGCTTAATAATTTGAATTTATAGTGTCTTAAACTATGTATTAATTGTAAATATTAAAATTTTTACTGCAGAATATTTAAAAAGAAAGATTTCTGTATACATCGTTCATTAAAATCTTTTCCACTAAATTGATAAACATTAATTAGTGATTATAATTAAAAAAACTCAATTTAGACCGTAAATATACACATAGAAAATTCTGTTGTTGAAAATACTAGAAGATTCTCAAAATCTGCAATTGTAACTTTCTATACCTTCTTTGGCGTTTGATATTATACATAGAAGTGCCACATTAAAATGATAGAAAATCAAAGAGGAAATCGATCTCATGCTTGTGCTAAAATAAAAAAAAAAGGTAAGCATTGCGATGTAGGGTACAAGTACAAAAAAAAAAAGAATTTTAAGTAGTATCCAATATTAAAATGGAATAATGCATTCACGATTAAGCAATTAATTCATTAAAAGTATACATTGCTACAAATATTTTTTCCTATTAAGCAAATGAGCAAAAATAATTTTATTATTTTTATTGGGTCATTATCTGGATTTGTTCTTATTTAAAAGTTTTAGTTGATTCGTTTAGAATAAAACTTCTTGAAAAGTTACAGGAACTAGTAACATATTCACTAGTGTTAATTAACTGAATTTTTGGAATTTGATTTATAGTTAAGTATATCAGCTACTTTCATTCTGACCCTTTTAGCATTTGCTTAATGGGCTTTGCAAATAAAAAGAAGTTAATCTTTTAATTACATTTATTTAGTTATAACAATATGTGTTTTCTTAACTTTGAAATGCAATTTTTGAAAATTTC
The DNA here is from genome assembly GCA_021605095.1 of Caerostris extrusa. Classification (NCBI taxonomy): domain Eukaryota; kingdom Metazoa; phylum Arthropoda; class Arachnida; order Araneae; family Araneidae; genus Caerostris; species Caerostris extrusa. The sequence goes on along the minus strand of BPLR01018074.1, from coordinate 53,517 downwards.
TCTTTTTGACAATTTTCCTTACTGCAATCAGTAGTAATAAAAGAAATAAAAAAATGTATTTCAAAAGATAACCGAAATAATTAATGCATGTAAAGAACAATTTTCATTTCAATTACAATATTCTCAAGGAAGCTCAAGAACAGACATAGTAAGTTGATTTCAGTTTTATAATTTAGCGTAAATCAAAATTAAAAAAGCTAAAAAATTAGAAAATACTTAAACGTATAAGATTTTATTCCATAATGATACACCGTAAAATAATTAATATTTATTTAAATATAAAAATGTTAATGAAGGTCACATAAAAATTAAAAATAATAAATAATGCTATAATTTTACTAAATATTGGTAGCTGATAGTTGTTATTTAAATTGTTTTTGACAAACTGGTTTCGTATTACTATTTCATAAGAGTAAATTTTTTTCTCTTATTATTTACAATAAATACCTATTACTTTTAATAATTTATTTTTATTAAAGAACTAACAATTTGGCATGGGTAGAATTCAATTTATTTTTAACTTAACAGTCGCAATACTTTGCTATTTCGAAATATCAATTTCTGATGGCTGAACATAAAGCATTAATTTAAAAACTCATAGTTTACATTTATTCAAGTATATACACATTTCGTATGCTTAAATTAAACTCTAACATCTGTCGCGGCAGAAAGCCTATAATGAAAATGCCTCGTGAAATGTAATAACTTCAAAGTACCTCATATGCATGCAAACAAAATTCAATTCAATGTAAAATTCTACGCAATGAATAGTAACCCTGACGCTATTTCGTAAGTACCCTCTACTAGAAAGCTGGCCACTAGTCGTAAAGCATTAAAGAAGAAATATGGAGCAGACAAATCGGCCCATGACAGACATGACTGCATTTTTATTGAAATGATAAAGCAGTTTAAATAAATTGAAGCTATCGATTTTTCTGTTGGTGAGTAGGATTCCTCACGTAGTAGAATGTGTCTCCAGGCAGAATGTGAGTTATTTCCAGACTGTTGGGCGTCCAGCCAAGAAATCTACAATGAGCAACACAAAAAGCTCAGCTATAAAAACCATTCCGATATATTTAGACAGCTAGGGTAAGACCTCTATTGCCATTTTTCAAAATTTTTTTTTTTTTTATTGCTCAAAACAATATAGTATGTTTTGTTTTTATTTTTCAAAAATAAATAAATAAAAGTGAAATTATTGCTTAGGTTTTGTCTATCACATCAACAAAGTATTGCCTACAAAAGGAACTATCGAATGCATTCAATCATCATCGTTTTCTAAACCATGTTAAGCTAAGGAAACTTCGAAAGTAAAGGATAAAATTACGTGCAACTTCTTATATCTTTCCAGAATTGGTCATAATTGTATTGAAATAATTGCAGAAAAAAATTAAGTAAGAATCCTTAAAGAATTAAGTTTTAAAAATAGAAACAAATTATCCAGTTGATTTCTAAACTAAGAAGATTTCGAAAGTAAAATATGAAATAATTTGTAACATTTTTATAGCTTTGCAAAATGTTTGAGGATGACTTTCTTGAAGAACAGATTTTTATTTGTTATGTTTCATTTTAAAATATATTTAAATAATATTTTTATATTTATCTCTGAAGAAATTAATTGTCTATAATGATTTATGTTCTAAGATAATAATTAAATTCCATTTGCATAACATTTAGATACAAGAGATTGCTCCTATTGTTCCTAATGTTATTTTAAAATTATAATATAAACCTGATAAAGCATATGTATTTCTGATATTAACGTTTGAGTAAATAGGTATTATACAAATTTAAATTTAATTACATATATGTACTAATATGGTAAATAGGTTAAGAAATTTTTTTTATCCCCTCAATTAACAATTTATAATTAATAGTTAAGTTAATTAATAATTAGTTAAATAAATGCAAAGCAGAAGTTAAAATTTTTTAATGAAATATTTTTAGGCAAAATCTGATTACACTGCTTAAAAGAGAAAAAGTCATATTTAAATTTACATTTCTTATCCAATTACATATTGAAAGATTTCTGTGAAATTTAATTACAGTGAGTGTGAAATAAAGCATATATTTTTCATAGCGCATTCTTCATAAAGAATTGTTTAAAACTACATTGTTCCTCATTTTTATCTATTTCTAATTCAATTAAATTTCTGTAAAATACATTCGTCTGGAAAGTTTTGAAATTTAATCAAGATATATTACTATTTTATTTTACTGAACTCATAAAAATGGAGCTGTAAAAATTTCCTTTTATGTGAATCAAGCTACGTTTTTCTTCTTATTATTATTTTAAAAGCATCTAGAACTATTACAAGAGTTGTATTCAACATTGTTATATTATTAATTTCGGTTTCAAAAAGTACTTTTTAGAATAATAATTACCCATTATGATGGTAAACATTTACAACATTCTTATTAATTTTCAGTTTTACTATTTATTTAAAAACATTTTAGAAATAAATTTCAAAAACCATTTTATTGTAATAAAAAACGATACAATTTTTAAAAAATTGAATTTTTCATTTAAAAATCTTTTCTGTATAACAAACAATAGTTGCAAATTCCTTAAAAAAATTGTGGATGATATTTAAATCTCAGGACTAAATTTTGAGAATGAACTAAAAAAATTCTTTTTTAACTCATATAATTGTCTAATGTAGTAAGAATAATAGCTTTAAAACATTTATCACGAAATAACTACAGAATTCGAAAGGTGCTCAATTTCTGAGAGGAAATAACATTCATTCCGCAAGTTTGTTCTTTTATATTTAGACTCACCCAGTTTCTACGGAAGAAAAAAAGACAAGTAAACTCATTGACAGAAAGTTAGTAATGATGATAAAACATTCTTACTATGAAGTTGAAGTTATTTTTTGTAGTACTAATCTTATCTTGGTATCTTAATTTTAGCAATTATTTCTATTTGTGGAAAGAATTTTGCTTTGACATACAAATCGGTTTAAAACTGCCTCAAATAAAATTTTGCTTTGTATGATATTTTAATAATGTCTTTCTAATTCATAATTTAAAATTTTTGTGTACATTCTTTCCATAGAAATGTATTTAAAAATAAAAGAATAATATACTTTTTTTTATTTCCTTTTAATAATATTTAATAGACTATAGAGTTTAATTATTGACTTTAAAATAAAAATTCTATATTTTTCCTGAAAATATTAAAAAATTATCATAAGATTACTTCCATTGTGTAAAATGAGATTCACTATTACATTTAAGAAGAATGAAGCAATTAAGCATTCCCTTATTTTTTTCTCATATATGTTGACCAACTTTTTTCTTTTTTATTTCCATCATCATAATATTCAACGGAAGAGCTTAATTATTGATTTTAAAATTAAATTCCACAACTTTTTCCATAAATATGTTGACCAACTTTTCTCTTTTTGACCAACTTTTTCTTTTATTTCCATCATCATAATATTCAACGGAAGAGCTTAATTATTGATTTTAAAATTAAAATTTCACATTTTTCATGAAAATATTAAAAAAAATTATCATAAGATTACTTCCATTGTGTAAAATGAGATTCACCATTACATTTAAGAAGAATGAAGCAATTAAGCATTCCCTTACAACTTTTTTTTCAACGGAAGAGCTTTTTTAAAATTAAAAATTCTCATATATATGTTGACCAACTTTTTCTTCCCATTTTTTTCTCCATATATGACTGACCAACTTTTTCTTTTTTATTTCCATCATCATAATATTCAACGGAAGAGCTTAATTATTGATTTTTTAAAATTAAAATTCCACATTTTTCATGAAAATATTAAAAAAATTATCATAAGATTACTTTTTTTATTTCCATTGTGTAAAATGAGATTCACCATTACATTTAAGAAGAATGAAGCAATTAAGCATTCCCATACAACTTTTTTTCTCATATATGTTGACCAACTTTTTCTTTTTATTTCCATCATCATAATATTCAACGGAAGAGCTTAATTATTGATTTTAAAATTAAATTCCATATTTTTCATGAAAATATTAAAAAAATTATCATAAGATTACTTCCATAGTGTAAAAATGAGATTCACTATTACATTTAAGAAGAATGAAGCAATTAAGCATTCCCATACAACTTTTTTTCTCATATATGTTGACCAACTTTTCTTTTTATTTCCATCATCATAATATTCAACGGAAGAGCTTAATTATTGATTTTAAAATTAAAATTCCACATTTTTCATGAAAATATTAAAAAAATTATCATAAGATTACTTCCATTGTGTAAAATGAGATTCACCATTACATTTAAGAAGAATGAAGCAATTAAGCATTCCCATACAACTTTTTTTCTCATATATGTTGACCAACTTTTTCTTTTTTATTTCCATCATCATAATATTCAACGGAAGAGCTTAATTATTGATTTTAAAATTAAAATTTCACATTTTTCATGAAAATATTAAAAAAATTATCATAAGATTACTTCCATTGTGTAAAATGAGATTCACCATTACATTTAAGAAGAATGAAGCAATTAAGCATTCCCATACAACTTTTTTTTTCTCATATATGTTGACCAACTTTTTCTTTTTTATTTCCATCATCATAATATTCAACGGAAGAGCTTAATTATTGATTTTAAAATTAAAATTCCACATTTTTCATGAAAATATTAAAAAAATTATCATAAGATTACTTCCATTGTTTAAAATGAGATTCACCATTACATTTAAGAAGAATGAAGCAATTAAGCATTCCCATACAACTTTTTTTCTCATATATGTTGACCAACTTTTTCTTTTTTATTTCCATCATCATAATATTCAACGGAAGAGCTTAATTATTGATTTTAAAATTAAAAATTCCATATTTTTCATGAAAATATTAAAAAAAATTATCATAAGATTACTTCCATTGTGTAAAATGAGATTCACTATTACATTTAAGAAGAATGAAGCAATTAAAAGCATTCCCATACAACTTTTTTTTTCATATATGTTGACTAACTTTTTTTCTTTTTATTTCCATCATCATAATATTCAACGGAAGAGCTTAATTATTGATTTTAAAATTAAAATTCCACATTTTTCATGAAAATATTAAAAAAATTATCATAAGATTACTTCCATTGTGTAAAATGAGATTCACCATTACATTTAAGAAGAATGAAACAATTAAAAGCATTCCCATACAACTTTTTTTCTCATATATGTTGACCAACTTTTTCTTTTTTATTTCCATCATCATAATATTCAACGGAAGGGCTTAATTATTGATTTTAAAATTAAAATTCCACATTTTTCATGAAAATATTAAAAAATTATCATAAGATTACTTCCATTGTGTAAAATGAGATTCACCATTACATTTAAGAAGAATGAAGCAATTAAGCATTCCCATACAACTTTTTTTCTCATATATGTTGACCAACTTTTTTCTTTTTTATTTCCATCATCATAATATTCAACGGAAGAGCTTAATTATTGATTTTAAAATTAAAATTCCACATTTTCATGAAAATATTAAAAAAATTATCATAAGATTACTTCCATTGTGTAAAATGAGATTCACCATTACATTTAAGAAGAATGAAGCAATTAAGCATTCCCATACAACTTTTTTTCTCATATATGTTGACCAACTTTTTCTTTTTTATTTCCATCATCATAATATTCAACGGAAGAGCTTAATTATTGATTTTAAAAATTAAAATTCCACATTTTTCATGAAAATATTAAAAAATTATCATAAGATTACTTCCATTGTGTAAAATGAGATTCACTATTACATTTAAGAAGAATGAAGTAATTATACATTCTCAAACAGCTTTTTTTCTCGTATATGGTGACCAACTTTCTGAATCTCTTTCCATAATGCTTATGTCCTATTTCTTACTCATAATCTACACAATGGTTAATAGGTTAATTAGGCAGGTCTTTCTACAATAAAATAATCAATTTTTAATTTTTCTGGTATTATTTAATTGTACCAGTGTTCAAATACATTCTATTATTTTATTTATTGTTAAAACTGCATTAATGTTATTTTATCGTTTATTTACAGGATATGGGTTTTACTTAATTTAATTTTTCATTAGTCATGTTTAATCTGACGGTATAAGATTTACTTATTCGATTTTTTACGTATAAAATATTTGTATGCTGTTTATTGTTACAATTATATTACAATTCTAATAAATAGTTGGATGAAAGGACTTGATGTTTAGTGTGTATTGCATCAATAAATAAGAGCTCAGTTCAAAATCACACAAGTAAATTGAACAGAAAATTCCCCTGACAATGTTGGGTAGGGTCATGTTGAATATTTAGAGTAGAAAAACTCAAATCCATTGGTTTGAGGAAGTAGGTGACATATGCAAAGCTCCTCCCTCCCCTATGTTGTTTGTTAAAAAATACTGTTTCACTAAAGAGCAACACTGATAACCGAGTGGTACATCCATTGTAAAGTAATAAACATACTTAACAAGTACATGCACCATAGAAGATAATAAAAATTAATAATATTATTGGAAAATATAAATACTAAAATTATATCGCAAACAATAAAGGTGGAAAAGAAGTAGTGTTCAAAAATATCTTAAGTATCATATAAAAATAAACAGGATTCTTTAAAAAATAAAAACGAAAAATTTTAATTGCTTTAAATATTTTACGTTTATGGGCAGTCTTTATATACTTATATAGCGTGTATGAATGCAGGAATGATGCATTTAATTGTTAAATATTGATTATAAAATTTATGCCTAGGTAAAAACAGTAGGAATTTTTCAAGTATGAATGTTAGAATATTAGTAAATAAATATTAAGCATTCATTTATTCAAAATCTAAAAATAACATTAAAAATAAACTTTTATTAAATAATACTCATTAAAGTATTCTTATCTGTTTACTTGTACAAATAAAAATTGCAATGTAACTATTTTGATAATTTTAATTATCGCATTTCAATAAATATTTGTTTCAGATTCATTTATTAAAAATTGTTGAAATTATATTTTTAAGTCTCTAATAAATTAAGAAAAGGCGATAATATTCCATTACAGCAAAAATTAGTTAGAGAAAAATTATATATTGGAATAAGAAATTAAAGTAATACAATAATTTGATTATGTTTTGAGAATTGCTTTTAACAAGCGTGGAAGTGAAGGGAAATATCAAAAAAATCTCAGAAGTTAACTAGTAAAATTTAAAAAATAATAATAAATATTTAATTTAGTTATTTTTAGTGGAAGATTATTATTTCTTTCTTTAAATAGATAACAGAGGTGAATTATTGCAGAAAGGCATAAACAGAGAATTGTTATAATTTTTATAAACCAAAGCAAATACATATTTTATCTTTTAATGAATTATACTGGATTTTATAGTAATAAATTGTGATAAATTTGCTATAAAACGAAATTACTGTGAAAACTTGTTAGTGTTAATAAAACCTGTTGTAAATTAAGATTATTATTTAAAGCTAATAAATTGATTAAAAGTAAAATTAAAACATTGATTAAGATTGTAATATAATGCTAATAAAAATAGAATTAGCACCGTAATATTAGTTTTTATCGAATGGATGTCGAAATTTATTTTGAAAAAAGCAATTTTAAGAAAAAAATTTGAAATTGATAGTTTCTACGTATATGTCAAATAACTTATAATGTGAGATATTTCATTGTAGTGATAAACTAAAAATTTCGAAAAAATTCTATTTTTTGCTCTATTAGCAAGGGGTGGAAAAATTTGAATTTCGAATAGAAACTTTTAAATTGATCAAAAACTTAAAATCTTGATAACTAAAGAAGGAAAGAGCTCAAAATATTTATGCTATAGAGATCAACAGCTTTCTGATTCATCAATGCGGAAAAAAGAAATAAATAAATATTACCATTAAAAGCATGCCAATAATTTTAGGTGTTAGTATAGTAAAATGTAACTATTAATTTACAAGAAGAAATAAGTCCATCAATTTTAAAAGATGGGGAATTCAATATTTTTCACTTTCTACAAAATAATTAAATTCTCTCTTAGGTATTATATACAGAATAATCCTTTTAATGATTGTTTTTTATGTGCATTTTACTGGTTAATTATATTCTTAAAGTTAGTGAAATCCGTAATGCAGTAATTCTATCTCAAAATGTTATCTATTTATATGTGTTGAAATGAAATATCAAAATTTTAAATTTTCTATGTAATGTTAATAATGGATTTGCAATGGGAAAGAATTCAATTCAACTTTTAGGACAATTTAAAAATGCTATAACCAATATAAATACACTATACTAAAATACATAAGGAAGCCAATGAACAATTTTAGATGAAACTAGTGAAAATTTAATAATATTGTGATGGTTTTTTTAAATGCCGAGTACTTTGATTCGAGGTCATACACTAAAAGTTCGTATGATGTATAGCATTCTCAGTGTTCATAGTGTGCATCACGGGGAGAGGGAGGAAGGGGCTGTTGTACTGCCATAATTGTTGTGCCACTACAATTTGAAACGGCCACCCTCACTATTAGTGTTTGGGTGTTTGCACCACCTTCCTGCCACATCGAGCGTTGCTAAAAGACTTTCTAGCCTACATATTTATCGTTAATTTATACATTATCATATTCATCTCCAACAAATACATGGGGACATTCAGTTTGATTTTCTTGACTGCTTTTGAACTTATTTCCTACAATTATTTTTGAACATATTTGCTAACGTGTTGTCCACCTGGCGTTCCATTTTTAAATATAATATTTTTCCTCAAAGGATTTTGGTGTTATAGATATTTTGCTTTTAATTGAAACTCAATTAATTCAAGAAACTTTATAAATTTTCCTTTAAAAATTATTTCTCATATACGTGTTTATTATATGCCAGTTTAAAATTACAACATGAAATGATATAAGTTTAAGGAAACTTAGAATAAGAAAAAGTATTACTATGATGTTATATATGTCGAACGGCATATATGTTTAGACATAACTATTAAAAGTATAACTATAATGTTATTTATATCAAATGACGTATATGTTTCTCATAAATTGTAATTTTTGAGTCTAATATGAAATGGCTTAAGCATGAAAGACACAAAAAAAAGAGCTTACTGGAACTAATCTTATCATTACAATCAATAGATAATATAGACAAAAATCTCTAATTCGGTAATAGTTACTTTTGAAAAAAAAAAATTAAAATAAAAGAGGACATGTAAAAAAAATTAAAACATGTACAAAAATATAAAAATATACTACAGTAGTAAAATATCATTCGAATGTAACTGAAAGATTAATTTCATAAATATCAGTTTTGATTTGTTTTTATTTTATTACCCTATCACGAATAATTTTCTGAATTCAAATAAAAAAAAATTTGTAACGAAAGCTTAAATTTCAGGTTGCTTAAAATTCAGAATTGAAAACGAAAATCTGTTAGCTTTTAAACTGTTAGCGCAGATAACATGTAATCGAAACACCCTAATAAATTTTAATGCCATTTTTTAAACTTCCCTTTCGTTTTCTTTATTATATTTATTTAGTTGATGAAAATTATAATTAATTAACTTTTAAAAAGAATTTAGATGCTTTATATAACAATGTTCTTTTTCGGTAACCATAATTTAAGTTCATAAAGTAAAGATATTCATACATTTTACACAAAATGTAATGATGATATTGTATTCAAATGTAGAATGAAATATTTTATTCAAAACATATTAATGTCTTTGAATAAAAATTTAAAAAATAATCAACAAATTTGTAATTTAAATAATATCGTCATATATACTATTTTATGAACGACACTAAATTAACGTCACTTTATTTAAACACTAAAAATTAATTCATTTCATGTTTTTCATCACATATATTAGTAATATGAAGCTAAATTGCATATTATTTCTTTTAAAATTTTGGTTACACATTAGTTTTTCTTTTATAACTCTTTACAATGCTGAAAATATTCTCATCTAGGGTTAAATAATGAAAATAGATTTATGTTTAATGAGCCACAAGAAAATGTGAATGTAGGTGGATAGAACTAATAAGAAAAGTATTGCTATAAAGTTTTATACCTGTTACTGGAATACCTAAAATAAAGGTTTTTTACTTTCATTTACAATATTAATTATTATGAGTAATACTACTAAATTTAAAAAATATACTGTTTTTTCAAATTTCGATACATTATTTAAGCCAAAATCAAATTATTTTCATGAAATAAATGATTAAATAACTTTTAAAACAAAACCAAAGTTTAAAATTCTGCAGTTAAAAAATAATATTTTGTCTAATAAAACTGGAATGATTTTTAAATTAAAAATAAAAAGTTTGGAATAATTCTACTGAATAATTAAATTAAAATGATTTTCTACGTCAAAAAGAAAAGAATAATCGTTTATAAAAAAGAATAATCGTTTATATTTGTGAAGAAAACTATTGTATCAATTGTAAAATTTATAAAAGAATTTAAATTTCATTGCATAAAAAGCAAATTAAGATGTATGAATTAGAACATACAGTTTTGTACAATTTTTCATTTAAAATTAAGTTTACTGAATAATCCCAGTTAGTGAAAGATGAAAAAAATTTCTCTTTTATAAAAATTGTTACATTTATTTTCAATGAAGCAACCTTATTTTCTTATATTATCGTGACTACAGGATTATAAGGTAAATATAAGAAATCCCTATTATCCGTTTAAGTAGCACATAGTTAAAATTAAGAGCCAAATTGGTCAGACGCCTAATAATATTAGAGAGAAATAAATAAAAGTTTTAAAAGTATTTTAATACAAACCCTAATCCTACACTAAGAAAAGCATAGTCAATAAAGTATAATAAAGCTATCTTACCTTTCCCTGCATGATGAGTCGGATGGTAAGGGTGACGGATGGGCCATCTGCAGGCAAGGGATCTACAGCAGCCATGGTTGGGGGTGGTCGAGGGAGGACCTGGGGGCTGAAAATTTTATCCCATCAGCTTTCATCCATAAACATCAAATACAAAATGCAATTAAAATAGCATAGCAGCAGTAATCAGAATTTTCATGAAAATTTAAGGGAGCATTGGTTATCCCTTTGATATTCCTTGCAAAACCACACAAATACAGAATCGATGATTTTTTTTTTTTTGTTATTATTTCTAACTGTTCCAAAATATAATGAATAGAAAATTCTTACTGATAACCAGGATATTCCAGAAGAAACGGAAACATTTTCTTAATTGAGTTATATTCTCCAGAGATGTTATTTTGTTCTTTTATGATAGCAGTATTCCATTAAACACTTCTTATATTTCCGTAAGGATAAGTATATTCTTTTTTTACAATGATGGAATAATCTGTACACGATTATTTACATTTTATGCAGTTCTGATCCATTTCATACCTACTTCATACCATCAGCTAAAAACTAAATTTTTTTATAAAATTTGCGAAATTGTGCAAAAGCTCAATAATCAAGTGTTTTATATCATCCGCATGTGCTTTCACAAGTGAGCGATCAACACAATAAATTCGTGCAATTGCAAAATTTATCAGCTACTTCACCATCAACTTTGAATATTGCTCTTAAAAATAAAATGAGATCAAATCAAAATGAAAACTTCACTCACACTTGTAAGAGAGTCCCAAGCCGTTTGAAAAAGAATGTCTCCAACTAAAAGATGTGGGTAGGTAAACAGAATGGAGGGGTAGAATGTGGGGCTTCTTAATCCAATTATAGAGGCGTGACGTCGAGCAATCAACAATGGCGACAGTTTCTTTTATCTGTTTCTTGGCTTCATTGTCTTGGTTGAAATTACTCGGTAACATGACCAATCAATGAGGCGAATGATTATCTAGTAAGAAAATTGCTTTTCAGCTAAAAATGGACTGTCAGCCATTAATCTTTGGGCAACAGTGTCGAAGCGCTTTTCGTGATTAATTCACCTGTTGATTCTCACATATAACAAGTATTGTTGATTTAATTAATATTATTTTCAGTTGTTTTATATTGTCTAGTATAATCGAACTCTTTTTCAATCAAATTAAATCGAATTTATAGTTTATACCTGTATAGATATCAAAAATTTCTTAAGTTAAGATTCATTTAAAACAAGAAAATGTATTAAATTTGTGTACGAATATGATCCTGAGCTTAATAGAAAAGCTGAAATAATATATTCAGTGTTAATTCTCACGATTATATATATAGTAGTGACTAAAAGAATTACTTAATTAATATAAAAGAAATACTATAAACCCTTAAAATATAGCTATTTGGTATATTTAACTACAACTATGTAATTCAAATATTTCTGCGTTTTAACAGTACAAATAATATTTTTGATTTTATTCAATAATTCATTTAGTATAAATGCTATGTAACAAAGAAATAAAAAAATAATCATTACTTTCAATACTTTAGTAAGTGAAAACAAAATAATGAAAATTCGACCGAGAATATAAAAAAATCAATTGAAGAACATTTTATATAATCCGAAGGTTCGCTTTCTTTGTGGTTTACCAATTTCGATAAGATTATCAAGAAAAACTTGGGGTTGCTGATGTTGCTTAAAGTTCAAAGGTTATCAAGATGAGAGGTATCTAATGTTACAATCTGATCAATAACATTTTTCAATAAATGTTGCCCTATGTAAAATTTTTTCTTATTTTGGATACCATTTAATCTTTTCTAAAGAAAAAAAGCTAATATCATTGATTTTGATTACTACTCAAAATTTATTCCCAAATACAATATCGTATGGCAATAGTCAGTGCCGAAGTATTTATTATCAAAGGTCATTTCTTGCTGTTTTTTCCTACGATAACCATTTCAACAGATATGAACTAAATTACTTTCTTAATGGGAGAAACAAATGTATTTTCTCAATATAAAACAAACGATGATTCAGAATGATTTAATAATAGAAAAAGAGCGCATTAAAAGCGAAATATGGGTGAAAAGGGCTTAATAAAAATTCTCTATAATTGCATTATATTCATAAAATCTATTAAGAATATAATAGATAATATGAATATAATGAATAGCAATTCATTATTTGCAATCACACTGTGATTACATGGTAAGTTATTTAACGGACCAAAAACAGCTCAAAATTGTTTAATAAGAAGCAATATTTTTATATTGCTTGAATTCAAAAGTTTTGTTCAAGTCTCATTCCTTTTTAAAATATGAATTATTAGAATACGAAAACGAAATAAACTCTTTTAAAACAGAAAATATTCTTTCCATACTTATCTAATTGCAAAAACAACGCTTAAAAATTTGAAATAAAATATTATTTTCCGAAAAGACTAATGATTTATTCTGGCAATTTAAAGTATATTAGAAAAAAATTTATTAAGTCTGGAAAATAATCTTCCAATTCAAAACTAATATTCTTTAGCATAGAAAGTATGTCCAAGAAGATTATCTTCTTCAACAGAATGACAGAAACGTATTGTATAACTTTATTTTTGCCCCCTTGTATATGAATAAATGTTTTCACTCATCATGGTAATTTATTCATTTATACTGTTAAAATTTTTTATTTATGTGGACCATGATGAACATGGCAACAGGTTTTTCTCTGTGGGACTTCTCTTATTTCATACCCTAAGTAAGTGTTTATTTTCCTTAACTGTTAATTCTGGTTTATATTTTATATCTGGATTTTAAAATCTATTATGATATCATTTAGGTTTTTAAAATTCTATAGCAGAAAATATCACTTGTAAGACAACAAAACCTCTCAAAATCATTTACTTCTGAAAAAAAGATGATAATTAAGTACGAAGGATATTCCTAATAAGTACTATAGCTCTATTTGAGCTATAGTAAAAGCAAAACGTTTAGAGAACTTTGAATAAGTTAAACATAGTATACATGATAGACCATCGTATTGACTAATATTGTTTTATTTTTTATTAGTTAAAATGATATAAAAAAAGTAAAACCAAACAAAGTTTTTATAAAAGTATTGTTAAAAACATCAAATTTATAGTTCGCATTAAGTGCATGATAAAAATTAAAACATCACTTAAAAAGGAACAGTTAAATAAAATTATTCTGAATATTATAAATTATTGCAGTTATGGAGCTATATAAAGTTATAAATTTAAATAATCCTTCAGAGAGGATTTTATTTTTTCACGTAAAATAAATTGCTTTAAAAGGTTTGTTATCAATTGAAGAAAATTATTTTTTTAGACCTAAATTTGAATCGGAGCAATGAAAATATCAAAATGGAATTCAGATAATGTCAATCAAAATAGTTTAAATTAAACTTTATAAAATCTTTAAACATAAAATATTGAGTTATAGAATAAAAAGGTTTGTTCTTTATGATTTTTAGTTTGCTCCTCAGTATATCAAAATGAATTAAAAAGTAGTAATGATATAGTAACTCTTCTTACTTATTAAATTGTTTTTCTTATAAAAAAATTAGATTTGCTTAAAATTAAATATGTTCGTTGATCTTAAAAAGCGAAAGATCCTTTTAAAATCTAAATATCACTTGAAAGATGATTTTGTAGTTTTGAATGAAGTGCAAAAATAATATTTTAAGTTCTGATTGTAGGCACAAAAATTGAAAGGGAGTCAATTGACAGGCACAGCAAATAAAAACCGAAATATATGATCATAAGAAAATTTAAATCAAAGTTATCGAGATGATTCCGAGAAATAACTATTAACGAAAGATATAAACTACACCTGTTTAAACAAGTTTTAAAAGCTACATTAAATCTTTCGGTTTCTTTTTTAAATTTAGATAGATTTGCATTTTATTAACAGAATAACTACTATGCTTTAAAAATAAATTGTATTTCTTCGGATTATCTAATATTAAAGAGCATTCTATTATTTGAAAAATCAAAAATGAGAGATACTTGGAAGGCCTTGCTATAGTGATTTCATGATAGGTAATGAGTTAGAAAGATTGAAACAGCTTTAATTGCTGAAAGTATGCTCTATTTCTATTATTTATTTTCCCTAGTTTTCCCTGTTTACAAGAAGAATCATTAATAAATAACAAAAACACTCACGCAATTGTTCTGAATGGAAGTACATAATCGTAATTACTCTCATCAACATTGAGTGTGTTTGTAGGCACAATACACTCAAAGCATTATTTCTGTGATTTTTTACTTATAAATGCATAACTATATTCACAGCTTTGATTTCTGAGACAAATATCGGGGTGTCTAAAGCTTGAACTTACTAGGCTATTTCGAGATAGTTTTATATAAAGCTCAATTTTATTTAAGCTGCTTATTAAAGCTCGTATAATCAAGGATTAAGGTTAATATTTTAGCCCTTTATTTTAAGAATAAATTGTACAATTAAAATAAATGTATATTGCACACCATAAAAATCCACACATATATCTTGCAACAAAAATGAACAAAACAGGCATCTGTTTTTTATAAAAAAAATTTTTAATAAAAATTTCCACAGTATTTTCTGTAATTTATTGTATGATTAATCATTTTTTTCACATAAAATTAAATTGCTGGGAACAAGTACTATAATATGTTATCTTACATTTTATAGTGTTTCCTTTGCCGGCACTTAGCCTGCTATCCGCTACTAAATTTTATATTTAACACAGTTTATTTTAAATACATAGCTTTGTTTTAACAGCATTTTCACATAAAAATTAAAAATAAGCAACTGTAAATACAATGAACAGTAGAAAATCTCAAACAATATTGCTTTATAAAAAGATTTTTAAAAGTTTTTCTAGTATATTTTTTATTAATTTTTGAGTCTAGTATCGTAACTGATAAGGAAAAAATTATTATTTTAAGTGATGAATAAGAGCTCACATTAATAGGATAGGAATAAGAGATAATGAATAAGAGCTCCCATTAACAACATTCTAAAGATAAATGACATTTAAAAGAGCAGAATACTGATGATACAGATGACTGTGTTATAATAATGTCTACTTATTATTTTAAACACCATGAACAAAGTTTTGTTTCTCTTTATTATTTGTGAATTTAATGAATATGATATATGAGAAAGTCATTAATAGTCCTTCAAAATTATTTTTGGATGTGATTCATCCATTTAAAAAAGATATATAAGATTTAAAAATAACTTATTTGATATACCAAAGGATACAATGTATTCTAAATTGTTGCGCATCCGCGCAACTGCAAAGCATTTCATCGATCGAGTGCCATTTTAACCTCCGCCAGAACTCCCTGACGCAGCTCTTTTACTCCCTTCATTCATATTAAAATGCACGATTTCATATAGAAAGCTCCAGAAGTCAATAATGCAATTTTCACAACCGTGCATTTTAATATAAAAAATAATTTTAAACGATCGATATCGGCATAATCCATATTTAATTAAGTTGGATTCCAGTAATAGAAATCAAACCATTTATACGGCGTATGGCAATATAAACAAATACATTATTACTTTCTTTTGAACAAAATATCGATTTACAAATTTATAAAATTGTTTATTAAAATGTATCATAATAAGCAATAAATATCATAACCGTCAGATGTAGAAATAATTATTCAATATTTATTTCAAAAGGGAATACGTACCTATTTTTAAATTAGCTCCATAAAACTTATTTTATGGATATAGATTTATTAAATTAAAATTTAAAAAATTGATTAAATAATTTATTCTAACTTAATAAGAAAATTAATGAGAAGGAAAAGTAAAACGCGATGATTTCACAAAAATCTGCATAAACTGTCTTTACCCCTGAAAGTAATAAGTTAATATTTTAATTTTGCTGTTTATTTTTGAAAAATATTATGATCAACAAAAATATCACTTAAAAAAATTGAGGCTTGCAAAGGTTAAAAATTCTAAAACTTTAAGAAAATCTTTGTCTTGAAAAATCAATATTTTTAAATATACTTCTATATTCGTGTAACCATATTAATCATTTGGTGACCTTTAAAATATTTTTAGATATATTAGGGAATAATATATTGATTAAATGATGGCTCACACAGTTTGTTAATTTTAATATTAGTTTAAAAATAATGCCATACTGGAACACTTTCAATTAATACAAGTTGTTGATAAATATCGGAAACAAAGCTCTATGATTACAAAATTCAAAATCCTAAATTCGTTTTCTTTCATTTAGTGATCATTTTAGTTTACGTATGAAATATCATGCTAGACATTTAACATTTATACATCAAAATCTAATGAAGCAGTTTTTATAAAACAAAATAAGGATATTTATATTGTTAATTAAGATATAGTTTATAAGATTACTAAAATTTATTATAATATGGCAATGCATGTCTTTTAAAAACCCTGATAGTAAAACTCAATTTAAACAATCAGATAAAAAACAAGTAAATTTTTCTTCCACAAATTTTTGAAATGTTTGACCATATGTAAATTCATTTTTGCACTAAATTAATTATCTTAACAGTTGCTGATCAAGGACTGCGTGGCCATATGCAGAATAAGATGCCTTTTATCTTTTTCACATTGTTTAGAAGAATCTATTAGAACTGAATTATCAACAAGTATCAATGGCAAATTTTGAATAATTTGGTGTATTTTTGTGCTAACTCAATTTCACTAAGATTTTCAAACATTTTAAACCTATAATACATTCCTCAGTTGTAATCGCTTTGCATTATGTTACAATGATAACTGATTCAGTATTAGGTCTTTCATTTAGAGGGCAAAGACTTCATAAAACACATGAATGTCAGATAGTGACCACACATTACTATTTTAAGTCTTAAATTGATAACACCTGATATCAATTGAGTATTAGATTCACTTCAGTGAGCATTTTTATTTGGCGGAAAAGTGGAAAGAGAAATCATCTGTCGAATATTACGAAAAATGATTACTTCAGCCAAGCCAATGCTTTCGTACTGGGTGAAATGATCAATGGGTTACTTCAATTCAAGTGCTTTCCCAAGGGTTCGATCAATGCTCAATTGCACAGAAATGGAACTCTGAAACCTCATATAATATTTTCTGTAACATATATGTTTTTGGACGATAAATAGTTGATGTGTTTAAATGGAAGATTAGTTGGTGTGGTTTTAGGGCACAAGGGTCGGTTTGGGTCATGTTTTGCCAAAAATAAAACAAACATCATGTTATAAGAGAGAATCAATGATATTTTCCGGACTCTGAAAAATTCAATGATTGAATAGTTTAATTATTGTAATTGCGCGCGTGAATTATTGTGGAAGCGTGAAAAATAGGCAAGAATTCCAAGTCTATTACAGCTCAATTTCATTAGCATCAAAATCAGATTATTAATTGATATGTGATCCTAACTGAACTTTTTCAGTTTGTCACTTGGTTGAAACATATGCACTCAGTTCCAAAATCGGTTAAGCTTACAATATGCTAAAGCAAACTAATAAGCTTTTTACATTCAAAAATATCTATTTATACGTTCTTTACTTTTAAATTACAAGTGACTTATATTTTTTAATATATTTTTGTACATTGTAACAAAAGACTTTTGTTGACTGTGAAATATTATTTTCTAGTTTTATTTTAGGTCATTAGATGTTTAAACTGATATATATAATTTTATGGCATGCTAATGGCTAATAAAGTGAAACACAAATTAAATAGACTTCATTACATTGAAATGAATTTTATGCAAGCCTTTTCATAAGAATGCATGCTAAGCTCTTAAACAAAGACGGATTAGTATAGGTCCAACTTAACATGTGTAATGCAAAAAAAAAAAAAAAAGTAACTGAGGCTGTAGAAACTTTTTGTTATAAAACAATACCGAGTCTCACAAATTCAGTTACTCAGCCCCCTGGCGACTTCAAGCCTTTTCCTTTACAAAGAATGCTGACTGAAGTTTTTTGAAAAAAAAAAAAAAAAGTACCGCAATTGTTGCTATTTTTAGATCTACTTCCCCTTCTTTAATTGGTGCTCGAAATGCCAAATGAAACAAAAAAAAAAATATAGATATCCTAGTCTATTCTGTTGAATAGTGTTTACGAATATATGAACAAAAGATAGGAATCTTCAAGCACAGATTTGAAAATCTCATCAGGCACCGGCAGCTGCGGTTTAGCATTAAAATTAAAAACAAAATATCTAAAGAAGTAAATAGAATGTCGCTTGGTTTTTATTTTAGTCACAGACTAGAAGGGGAGAGGCAGGGATTTTTTCCTCAGGTAAGTTTTTCTCCCCTCCTTTTCTCCCATCATGTTTTGTGAAGACGGGTCATAATAGTGCTAGTGCTCGCATAAGCAATTTTATGAGCTGCAATTGCGTTTCTTCATAAGTGCAAAATATACATTACGATAGCACATATTTTGTAAGATCATGTCAGTTATTTATGAACCATTTTCATCTACTGATGTTCGTAAAATCTTTTAATGTATTAAACAGAAAATTTTATGCAGATATCAGCTATGAAGAATGGTAACTAAATCTCTGGATATAATATATTTTTAAACCTTGTATCTATTTAATATAAAGACCTGAATTTAAATTATTTTAAATTATGTCATAGGATTTTAAATAGTATGTCATATTCATGTTTTTATAATATTGAAACTTATTTGAAAATATTTTGGAACAACATTTGACATGAGGAGTGACTAACTAAGCTGGAATCATTTTTGTAGCTCTAAATTTGAATCCACTTTCAAAATTACACATATTATAAGATAAACTTCATAAAAAAAGTACTAATAATTAGAATATTCTGTTAAAGAGCTTTAAAATATGTTAAATAAAGAGCTTTAAAATTGTTTTGATTAAATTTGTTTTTAAATTCAAATTCTTTTTGCAAATCTTTGCTTTCCAAATATAAACTTTAATATTTTACATTTTCATGCATAAGTTTCAGGGATTTTTAAGTAGAATAAACAAAACAAAATTCCAGTTCAGCAGTATTTAAACTATTGAATTTATATATTACAAGTAAGTGAAATACTTGAAAGAAAAACAGGAAAAAATTAGTTTTTTAAGACTCACCAATATCCCATGTTTTTGATCATGTTAAAATACATTTTTCGATATTTAACAAGTAATATCCATGCATAAGAGCCTTGACTAAGACGAAATAATTTTTTTGCAGCTAAAAATAATGCTCACGTGCAGAATTTCTGTTCATTTCTGAAGTCCGTTACGAACTCAGGCATGGACGAAACTGATACAGTCAAAACATATGCCAGACAAAAACATTTCATATAAAGCTAAATAATGAGTTATCAGTGATTTCCATGACATTTTTGCATTGTTTCTTCTGTACATAGCTCTTTTTTGTGAATGAGCGAAAACTCTTTGAAATAAAGAGCAGTTTTCCCAATCGTGACTGAAGTTTGGGTTACAGAGATCGCAGCGATTTTACAGAAAAGAATCATCTTATTAATTGAAAATGATTCGGAGTATTTTGGAGGATAAGCATAAATTTGGTCACAAAACAATGGATCGGTAAGCAGCCAGTGTTTATAACTCTTGAAAGCAACCAACCGCAGTGATGAAGCGGTCTATTGTTTTTAGGGAACTTTTGTTCACAATCTGCATTCATTTATGCGCGTAAACGTTTTCAACATTTCTACGAAATTAAATCCCCAAAACTACAAAAAAAAAATATCTCGAAACAGTTTTTCGCATAAATACTTGTTGCTTTATTCGAAAGTTACCTTTCGAGTTATGAAAGTTTCACTTCTTTGTTTTGACTTCAATGCAGTCAAGTGTATCGGGTTAACTTTTACATACATACACGATTTTTTTTATCATAAAACATAATTCACTAAAGAATGCATTTTTTGCTAAAAAAATATTTACAATTTTTAAATCTTTTTTTTTAAAATAATTTAATCAAATATAAAAATGTAAAAAATAAATCTTAGTTAAAAAGTTAATTTTTGTCCCTCCTGTCTTTAAGCATATCGATCAATACAGTTATCAAGTGAATAATCAGGTTTGAGTCTAAATCTATGAAATCTGATACTGAATCATTGTCAACCATAGAAAAAAACAGGATTCATCTGTTATTAAGAAAGGTGACAATATTACATTCATAAAAAAAAAAAAATTCAATAATTTGTAGAAGTGATGCAAGTTTTGCAGAATACCTTAAACATTTTTATATAAGATGCAGATTTATATATATTGGAATGGAAATTCAAACCTAATATAACCATAGGTGAAGATAAATGCAGTGCTGGTAAAGATTAAGATTTTTTAAAATTTATTTACAGTAAATAAAACTTTCTGTTTTCTATTTATACATGCTTTCAGTATTTAAAAAATAAATTTTCAAGTTAATTTATATGTAATATAAAAGTAAACAAACGATGCAACCCTAATTCATCTGTCACTTTACCAAAAGAAAATGACGCAAACATTTATTTTGGATAATGCATAATGTTTATGCAATTATGAAATGCATATAGGGTTATAATTTTTTATGTAAACATTATTTTAATGATCAAATTTAATTTTGAAAGGTTTTACTTTTATATGAGTTTCTTTATCTAAAATTTTGTTATCATAGTTATTTAATTTTAAAAAGAAGCTACAATAACTTTCTGTCAAATAGCATTCATACGCATCCATATTTTAGTAGTTTTTAAAATACAATGTATGGATGCCTAAATTCCACTTTATTCAATCAGAATAAACTAAAGCCAACTCATCTTATATGGACTTAAAATTCATTTAATATTATAATACGCTTTATTTTCCATATTGCATTTCATTGGTAGAATTTCTTGCAAATCGAAATTCAAACTTTTTTTGACAAGACTCTTAGAGGGGTGGGGGTGGAGAGGGATAAAACTGCGAAAATTGCGCGCGGCGTGTTTATCTTCTTCCCTATCGATTATTCGCCAGAGAGGGATTTAATTGTTCCTCACTTCTTTATCGATTTTGACTAGGTCCTGAAGGCATCGAGGAGAGAGAGAAAAAAAAGGGGTTGAAAACTTAAGGAATGCAACCAAAGCAAGTGGGAGAGGATGGTTCAAAACCCTGAATCGATAGTGGGTGAAAAGAGAGGATGAGATCCGTACCTGCTATCTATCGCATCCGGGTCACCGAAACGGAGATTATCCAAGAGGAAGAAGACGAAGGGAGCCTGGAGACTCCTCTATGAAGCCGTCGCGTTTGGAGAACAAGCCGATACTGACGCTGGGATGCTCTCCGCCCCTGCTGCCATCTACCGGCGGATACTCTGCGCCGCTTACCTACTTATTGATTGGCTAGAATGTCGCGCTGTTGGATGCCGCAGCATAGGCCACTGACCACGACAGGTAGGGCAGTAAGGGGTCCTAGAGTGTTTGAATAGCAAACCTTTCATGCAGATGCTGCTTTCACGCAACAAGATTTCATTCAGACTTCAATCTGCATTGTGTTTACAAGTGCAGCAGCGTTTGTTTAGAATGGGATGCTACAGCTGATTTTGAAGCTTGGGAAATTTCGACACAGGGTTGCCTATTTGATTATCAAAATCCTAAACACATTAACAACATTGAATTGAATTTAAATTATAAACAAATTAATACAGAACAAGGTTTCTGGGACAAGCAATAATCTTCCAAGTGTTGTTTTACTGGTAACAAATTGCAATTCAGTTTTTACTGAATTGTAATTTTGAAGCTTGGGAATTTTCGACGCAGTGTTGCTATTAGAATACGAAAATCTAAGCACAATAACAGCAGCAATAATTGAATTAAATTTTAAACAAATTAATATAGAGCAAGGTTTCTGGGGCAAGCAATAATATTCAAATGTTGTTTCACTGGCAACAATTACAATTCAGTTTTACTGTTTCGTAATTTTGAAGCTTGGGAATTTTCGACACAAGGTTGCCTATTTGAATACGAAAATCCTAGCACATTAACAGCAGGAAAAATTGAATTAAATTTTAAACAAATTAATACAGAGCAAGGTTTCTGGGACAAGCAATAATCTTCCAAATGCTGTTTTACTGGCAGCTAATTTCAATTTAGCTTCGACTTTATAATTGTTCATAAATTGTTTCATAAATTTAATAATTTTTGGAAGTGAGAAAACAGCTGTAAGATATTTTGAAACACGTGAAGCCTATATTGGATTTAATTTAAGTGAAAGTTAAATCTAGAAATTTCATCTGGGAAAAATATATAATAATTTCATAAATATATCCACGCAAACATGAGGTAATACCACACTAAAGTTGTTTTAAACACTAAGTAGTAGTAACTGAGTTCATTTTAAAGATTAAAGATTTGCTTGGAAAATCGAAATATTGAAGTGGAAATGATGAGATTATCATTTCCGATTATTAATGATGAGATTAATTTTTCTATAAAAATATGAAAATTGTTTAAATATAATAACAATCTAATTCAAAAACTTTTTTTTTCTCCTTTGCTACTCAACTTCTCAAGTATTAAAGAAATTATATGATTCTAACAATTGCTTTTATAACTAATAAAAGTAATTTTTAATTAACAAAAAATTTCACTGACAATTTTTATATAAGCTAAAGTCAAAACTTTTACCCAATATAACGTATATATATATATATATATATATATATATATATATATATATATGAATATATATATATGTGTGTGTGTGTGAAAGTGTGTTTGGAATAATTTAATAAAAGTATTTTTGAAATAGTAGTAAATAAATTATTAACTTTTTAAAGCTTTATTAGCAATTGCATCAGCTTCAGAGATCCAATATAAGATTAAAAGTTTTATTCAAAAAACTTTTAGTGTGCCAGAGTTACTTTTGTTTCGTTTTTGTTGTGCCAGTGCTATTGTGGCTATTTTTGAGAGGAACTGCCTTACTTTTGTTCAATTATGTTCTGAGGAAAAGCCCCGAAAAGCTTACATGACAATAGCAAAGCTTGCTGCCAAAATGTACGTTAACAAATCTGAATTTCTCTAGTTAAGTCATGGCAAATTCCATGACATGTGAAGCCTCGTGCCTCATGTGAAGCCTTAACTGCCAAGTTACGTCAATCACGTCTTCATTGAAGTAAAGACAATACTGTTGATGACATTTCTGTTTATTGAAAATATTCAATGATACTTTCTGATATAATTGTTCTAACGATACTTGATATAGATAGAATGCTGGTTTCCTTGACAATGTGTCACAGTCTGAATTTTTAGTTTGGCTTTAAAACTGAGATAAAAATTAAGAAAGATATTTTAAAACGAGCTCGAAAAATAGCTAAAATTTCTTGTCAGATCAAAACAAAACAGAATACGCAAAGCAACAGTTTAAATAAATAATATTGTTGTACATGTGCATGTTATTACTAATAATAAATAAGCATTTGAAGAAAAATTCCCGAATAAAAATATATTTAGATTCGTATAGGAATAGGAAATTTAATTAAGTTTAAACATATCTGATTGCAGTAATATAAATATAGCTTTTGATTCAATTAATATTAAAATGGCAAGTATGAAAAATCCCAAAAGATGTTAAATTACACTAGATATTCATATAATAATTTGAAAAGTTTTGCTAATAGGCATTGTATAGGCATCTTGTATTTATTCTATTATTTTAGTAGAATTAAGGCAATCCTTATTAATTATCTCAACTAATTAACTGTCCTCATGTGTATTAAGATTTTTAGAAGATATAACGTTGGGAAACTAGCCTAGCAAGTAATTGTAATAAAAGTTATTATCCATAAAAATTATATAAACAATGAAATGTTGACAAAAATAACATCAAGTAATTTTTTTAAATAAAAGATGTTATTATGTTATGAAGAAAAATCTTTGTTCGAATCCTAGATTTCAAATGCGTATATTGCACTGATAGACTGATATTTACCTTTGACCTTTACTATTTCTGTAGCATCAGAAGAATTGAAGATGTTCCTTTTCCACTTGTATTCTTATAGTAATTCATACTTCATTCAACATTCGCTATCTTATTATCGTATGTTTTGTTTCATTATTGATTAAGTGTTCTTAATTTCACTTAATGAATTATTAAGAAAAATTTGTATCTCTATATGTGTTATGCTTTAATTTTAACACCTTTTTAAACGCTTCATATAAAAAATTCTTGAATACTGAATTGTACATTCCTCTCATCATTATAATACTTAATGTAGAAGCTTTTTGACATCGTCTAATATGAAAAAAAAAATGTGCATATTTGAAAATAATCTTTCCTTTTAACCTGCATTTAGCACACTTTATTTTATAAAAAATGAATTTTAAACAGAGAATTCCTTACAGAAATGGATTATCAAAAATGATTCGTCTATAAAACAAATTAATTAAAAACTTTTATAAAGATCTAAATTAAATTCAATAGCTCTTTAATCACCCTTTTTTATAAGTAGCTTTAAGATATTATTTTGTTATATATGTTAAAAAATTTGCCACACATGACAGAATTTTTGCTGGTAATATTAATGTAATTAGAAATTAATGCACTGCAGGTATTTGTATTTCTCTATTTCTAATTTTTTAATTAAAACTTTTTTTCTTTCAAGTATCACTTTTAATTTTGAATTGTAACTGCTAAAAATTTAATTAACATTAATCATCAAATAGTGGGTCATGTTGTTCAATTTTTAATTTGTTTTCCAAAAGCGCGTTATAAAGAGAGATAGATACATGAAACTCAAAAAATGTAGAGCAAGATTGGTTAAAGCAATTAAAGTTGATAGTTTTCTGTAGTACTATTTACTCTTTTTTACAGCAAATTATTGAAAAGGATGCAGCCCTCATATATATATGTGTAAATATTTTTTTAAAAAGGGACAATTAGATACCCAACGTATACTACGTTTGGCAGTATCATGAAATTTTTGTAATTTAAAAAACGAAAACGAATCATGAAAAAATCGTTTGGAAATAATTTCCACACAAATTTATTAAGATAATGAAACAGTATTTCAAGAAAACTATTATTTTAGGGTCTTGTATTAGTTCGTATTTGTTTCAAGCTAAGTTTTCTGAAATTAATATTAAACAAAATTGATTTACGAATACACAATGATAAAAATATGTAATGTATTAAAGCTATAAGCGGTGAATTTTTGCTTCGTTACCAAAACAGTTTCTAATGCTCGTGCGAGGAATATCAGGAAGCTAAAAGGCTTAACCAGGAATGTCTCGGAGTTGCACAGGGAAAAAAATAACGATTAATTGATTGGTAACTTTCTCACAAAAGCCCAACTCTGTCTCGATATGGAATGAAATAATAGTATTAAAATGAATTTTAATTGTTAAAATTATTTGAAGAATTTAAAAAAAAAATTTAATGATTCTCATATATTTATAATATATTTATCAAATAAAAATTTATAGAATATATTAATTATATTTAATGAAGTTTTACACGTAATTAATTATAATTTTTATAAATTTTACATAACAAAAAAATTAACGAAAATTTGTCAGTTTGATGCAATTTTAATTGAATCCCAAATAATACTCATACACTTAATACTCACTTTTCGTAAATACTCTGATTTTGTTGAATAAGTTATAAAGCTAATAAAATAATTATTATAAAGCTATACTATAATTTCGCACTGTGAATTAAAAATTAAATGACTAGTTAAATGCGAAAAGTTATTAATTCTTTCTTATTGAAATATATATATAAACAATTCAATATCAAAATAATTAAATATAAATGTTTATATAATATTAAATTTAAGGGAAATTGTGAATTAATAATTTTGTAGATTTCAAGATCTGTATGTATTTCTTAAATCTATTACGATTGCTATTTTCTATATTATCTATACTTAAAATTTAGGTGCAGCTTCGTTAAAAAAAAATCGAGCTTATTTCACACCGAGATTCGTTGTAGTTTTCTTCTTACCTCGAATTATCATTTTCAAAATATAAATTATTCTATCAGTAAATTTATTTTCAAATGTTTCGAAGTACAGTTAATGAAAGGAGTTAAGATAGAATATTTTATGTTTTTCTGTTGCAAAATGTTTATTTAACCACAAGTTATTCCATAAATAACTGCTTGTTTAAGAAATATAAGATGCTTTAAAGGTAACTTAAAACAGATAATACTTGAGAATTAATACACATTCTTAGTTTTCTTAAAGATTTCTTAAAAATATATATGGAGTTCTGTTTTCAAATCCTAAAGCAATGTGCTATTTTGTATTTTACTTAAAACCTATTTAACAAATTAACATTTTAAAAAGGAGCTTAAATAAATATGGTACTAATGAAAATACACAAAATGTCTCGTTAAGTTTTCTGACACTTACTTAACAACTCGTTAAAGAGGCTTGTGAGAACTATTTAAAGATAACTGTCAAATTAGTTTCAAACGTAAACAATTGCAAGTTTTTGGTACAGAAGATAGAAAATTAACTAAAATAATTAAAAAAGAGTACATTTGAAGTCTTTGATTTGGTTATTCTTATATAGCCAGAATTAAAATTATTTGTCATAAAAGTTATTTGGGAGAAATGAAAGTTATTACCTGTAGAGCTACTAAACAGATTTTAATGATTTTGGGTATGATTATAAAACTTTCTGGTAAAACAAAAATTACGTGATATGGACATAAGGACTGGAAGATCTAAAAAGAGTGCTTATAATATCGAACAAAAAATGGGTTAATAAGGAAAATGGTTCCCTCTTACATTTCTACAGCTCTTAAGATGTGAAATTTTACTGGAAAAATACGAAGTTTATGAACCTCTGTAGAAATTCATCCTTACTCTCAAGTAATGGTGTTATCAGGACTTGGATGGTTCTCGGAGATGGAAGGGGAGTTGTAATTGTCATCCCCAGAGTGCCTTAGACGTGGTTCATAGGGATTAAGTCCTAAAATCTGGTTGGTCAATCTAACCAGCGAGTATCCTCACTTTCCAAAAATTTTCAATCAGATGAGCTTTATGTGAAAGCCCGTTTTCGTCCATTAGAATGTAGCCATGATCAACTTTGCCTGGGAATAGGAGACCAATGGTTCCAATATCTGATCCCTATCCTTCACAAAGTTACAGAGCCTCCGATAAAGACATGGGGAATCTGTGCGCCCATTCTCATGACCTGCCCAGACCATCAAACCTCCACTGGCATAGTCTCCCACTGATTACTGGCCCTCTGCAGAAAACTAAAAGACCCCTCCTTTGCGCAAGAGTGAGCAGAAGGAAGACAGCAGGTTTCCTTGAAACAGACCTCTATTATGTAGCCTTCTGAATGAAGTAATCTTTGAAACTCGGATTCTTTTAGCCGCATGAATGTCTTTGAGGAATCTATAAATTTCTGTTATGCTTCGCTGTATTGGACAAATATTTATCCTCTTTGACCATCGTGGCTCTTAAATGACCATGTCCAAGCTTTCTCGCGTCGTATTCAATATCTTTTAAATGTTTCCTTAAAGTGGATGCAGAGCTCGTTGCCACGCTTAAGTCTGTAGCAATTTGACTTACATCCAGTCTCCCGATTATCACCTCATTCTCTATTGTCAAACTTTGATGATTTCTTATTTTTAATTGCTTGCTTTTGAATTCCACCGAACGTTGCAAAAACACGCCATAAAAATTCAGTAGTGTGTTTAAGCGAAAGAAAATGGGCAATTGCCACCTCTGATTCTGAAGTCTGTTTCTCTATATGCTTCACTCACACTCACTTCGCTTAAATATTTAATAACAGATGTTTGCATCTTTGTTTGAATACATTTGTCGTATCTCCCTTTTATCTTTCATGAAACGTCAAAGTATGGAAATTCTCTTAATTGTGAACACCAGTGTATTATCATTTAGATAAAACAACAGAAAATTTTGAAATTAATTGCAAAGTAATACAAATATCTATTTTTATTTACATGTGACCAATCAATTAAGTTGGGATAAATTAGTGGAAAAAATTTCAATGAATGAATGTATTTCTAAAGTGTTCTTTCTTAAAGAGCATTTTTTTCAGTAAAATATTTCTTATAATTTACTCTAAATTTGTAAAGATGATTAAGCTAATTTGTAAGATATTTTTTTAATTTATACGATGATTTAAAAAAATGCATTTTATTTTCATTCCATTAAGTGTTTGCGAAGCTTTATTTATCTTTATGATATAAATATTTGACTTGAGTTAATAAGAAATAGCCTTTTTAATTTTAAGTGAAAGATTAATCTCAACATTCAAATTATGCATTTAATTAATTAAACTCATCATGTAAGTAAAAGGTTTTTTCACTCAAATTGATGCCTTTTCAAGATTACAAAAAAATCTTAATTGAATTTATTTTAACATTTAAGAATTAATTGATGTAATTAAAGGCTAAAAGTATTGTTCGTCGTAGCATTTTTATGCAATCATATTAGCTGCATATTTTATATCATTTTCAGAAAATTAAATAAATTTGAAATATTTATTTTTATAGAATATATCAAAGGTTTTTATAGGAAATTATGTTTCATTTCTATAAAGTATTTCATCATGAGTATAATCATTGTTGCACTTAAAAGGAAATTTTTTCTATATAGTAATTTAAAACTATATTTAGAATTCTACAAAATATATCACTCATTTGAAGGAATATATATGAATTTGGAATTATAAATGCTGTTCCCTTCTGTATAGATCAAGCTTGCAATCGCCCTGCCCGAAGGCACACGAGACTCCTTTCTGTATAGTGATATTCCTTTAAAGGATATTGATAATGAGAAATATTCTGTGCTTTTTAGGATTATTACCATAAAGAACAGCAAACCTTCAACACAATATAAGGCATTCTTTTTGAAAACAAACAGCAATACTTTAGAATATTCAGATTTAATTAAAATATGTAAACTTTTCTTAAAAAGCTACAAAAACAACTTAAACTACATTTGGCACTCATATAAAACCAAAGATCACACCATAAAGCGAAATGTAATAATAAAACACACAAAAAAAAAAATCAAACGAAATAAAAATATTTATTGAGTATTTTATCTAACAACGTTTACTTAAAATAAAATATTAAAAGTTTTAGTCATTCATAGATAAATAGATAAAACAAAATAGTATAATTTAATTAAACAAACAGATTAACAGCAACTTTAAAATATTTCAAAATTGAAATTACAACAATAACTACCTCATATATTTAGCCCCTTATCATAAAGAAACCTATTGTATGAAACTAAAACTACTTAAACAAGAATTTGAAATTTTTTATATACTTATGTTTCAGTAACCTATGTTAAAAATTTTCTGTTTAATAATAGTACGTTATAAATTAAAAAAAATTTTTGTGTGAAATTGTAGAAACTCCCTAAAATATAACTTATTCCTTATGAGTATTATTTATTTTTGCTTCTTTATTTACAGAAAGATTTTCCTGTCCTGTTGTTTTTTTATGGGTTTAGAATATCACAAGACTCATTAAATGTTGAAAAATGGCTTCAGCGCATCTTTCTTGTAAGTAGACACGAGTACTGGACCTTTTCATAAAACTCGAGTAAATGACGCTGAAAACCATCATTTTAAATATGAATCTCAACGACAGAGTCGTTTGCACTACAGCAAACTGTTTCACGACATATCAACTGCTCTCAAGATACATTTCAGTTTCAGAGAAGCGTTGTTTATATTTACGTTCCGCAATGGTTTAAATGCCCGTGACTATCAACATGAATTTACAAGCTTCCTCTCTTTAAAGAGTCTTCATCACCCATCCACCAAGTCATTTTCTTCTTCTTCTAAGAAGCAAAAGCAGCACTTAAGTAGGGTGATAGCGGAATTAGAATCAGACCATAATTTTAAATTTGGCCTTTAACCGAAAATAAAAAGCATTTTAATCATTTTTTACAATTTTATAATTCATCTGTTGTATTTGAATACAACATAAGTAATTTTTGGAGAAATATTTGAAGGAATTGTATAATATGTAATTAAATAATTTATTTATACCAATTGAATTGAAGAGCATCTCCTAATTTGTATTTAAATAAGAAATGCTGGATAAAATTTATGTGATGATATATTTTTAATTCTAACCATAAAACAAATTTAATTGAATGTAGAGCACAGGCGCTTATGTTCTTAAAAAATATAAATGCGTTAAATTTGTAAACATTAAACAGTAATAGAATTTTTTTCATAGTCATTTAAAACTTGTATTTTCTTCCAAAAATAACTAAGTATAAAACAAAAATCTTGTTATTGATTTTTGAGAAATATGTAAAAGCGAAAAATGTACTGATTTTGAATAATAATTATAATTATCGCTATTATAATTGCAGTTATTAGTATTGCTATTATAATACAGATTTAATGGTTGGAAAAATTCTCCTTCTTATAAATGGATGAAATATTGCCCATTTTATATTATTCTTTTTAATTTACAAACATTTTCAAAATCTTCAAGTAATATGGTTACAAATTTTATTCTATATGTTCAATGGAAGTATGTAAAAAATTACAAATATTTCAAACTATAATTTGTTAATTTGTTAGTATTAAAGTGATGTCAAAAATTTGCATATTAATTATTCTATGAAAACAATCATGATTTCTTTGCTATACAATGTCTCCCAAAAGTGTTCATAACTACTTATAAAATTTATAGAAAAAAGGACAGTAGTCTGGAATGGAATTCGAATATAAAGTCCAATATTTTTTTATATCATCTTGTGATTCTGAATGAAATAGAAAATTTCTTTTAAAAATTATGTATCATTTTCTTTTTAAAAACTAAAAATGCAATGAAACAGCGAATGAACATGTTATAAAAGCGATCGTACACCAAAACATTTTCAAATAAATTCATAAATAAAATTATGTTCTGAAGCTTTTTTTTAAGGACAACAAGCAAAATTTCAACGTTTTTCTTCATAGCAGCGGAAAATCATTTCGGAATGTGGCTAAATTAGTAAATTTATCTCATTCTAAGCTGCAGTATGTATAAAATTATGTGATGTGATATATGTGATAAAACGTATGTGATAAAACACTATAAAGATGTAAATCTTATCGAAAATAACGTAAGAAATGGTCGACCGGTAAAGTAAAATCAGTGTAGTTATAAATTTATAATTGGAAAATTTGTGAAAATGTGCAAAATAATTCTACAGAATTACAGAAAATTTTTCTTCCTCAATTTTACCTGAAACCGTTTGACAAGTGTTCACATCAGCTGGGTTACATGGGCGTTCTGTTCGTTGAAAATATTTCGTAAGTGCGAAAAATAGAAATCTTATATTTTTCTTTCGAAAGCAATGATAAATAAGCTCTAAACGTATTGGAATAATTTCTTATACTCAGATAAAAGCAAATTTAACATTTTAGTTCCAGTGGAGGTTCAATTTTACGTAGAAGAAAAACTGAGGAACTTAAATCCAAGTACTTAGTTGGAATAATAAAGCATGATGATGGATTGTCTTTATGTGAGGGTGCATATCAACATCAGGACTAGGTAATTTCGTATATAGTGAGGGCATAATGAATCATATTCCTTATTTAAGTTTTTGAAAAAAAAAACAATTTAAAATTTTTAGCTCAAAATTTAAGATGTTGGAAACAATTTTGTTTTTATCAAATAACAATCCAAAGCACACGACTCTAAACATTGACTTTTGGTGTCTGGTCACAAATTTTGAAAATACCACCTCAGTAGCCAGATTTAAAATCATTAGAACACATTTGAAGAAAATTGGAGGTTAGAGTAGGAAGATACGATTTTAAAAATAAAACTAAAAACAATAATGATCGAAGAATGGAAGAACATTGGTGTAGCAATTACAAAAAGGACTAACGAATTGTATGTTCAAACATTTAAAAACTATTGTGGATGATGCAGGATATCCTACTAGGTACTAATTGACCGAGATACTACACTGTTTACTAATATGTAGGGATTTTTCAAAGTGTACGAAAACTTTTGTGAGATAGAGCTTTTATTACTTTTTATTTATTGATTTTTCAAAAAAAAAAAGTTTTACTACGTTTTTAAAATATTTAATGCAGTTTTGTTAAGAAAAAATGTATAGATACTATTAAAAAAATTCTCATTCTGAAATATTATTTTTTTTATTAATGGATAAAGCAGTATTTCATCGAAATTCTTAAGTGCACGAAGACTTTTGGGAGCCATTGTATACATATTAAGATTTTATATCATTTAAAAATTTAATATTTTACTTCACATAGATGAAAAGAAAATTACATGAATTTAAAAAAAAAAAAAAAAAAATGTTTCATTTATTTTGAAATTTTTTTAAATAAACTGCTTTTATAATTAGACATACTAACATTCACAGTAAATTTTTAATTATTATTATATCAATCGTTAATAATAATTACTATTCAATAATCACAAAAATACTGAATTGAAACAAATGCATATCATAACTATTCAAATTCCCAAAGAGCAAATAACTATTTTAATACAATTTCTTTTTATATTATTCTCGAAAAAAACTCCATACTTTTCTCTATAGAAAGTTTGGTTAATTATTATAATCACTGCCATTTGTCTTTTATCAATAGCAGAGATTCATTAGAGTCGTCTGATCTTTCAACCTGAAAAGCGGACAATACAAGAGAAGAAAAAAACCGAAATAAGAGAAAGTTATCTTCTTTTCAAATGACTTCCGCCACTTTTCAATTAGAGCAGCTCCCGCCGTTACAAATCATTAGTTTAAAAGAGGGCGAGAGAAATAAGAGCAGTAGAAAAATCTTTGAAATACTAGAAATTGAGCTGTCTGATGTAATATTTCTCTGGTAAAAGGACGACTGTAACCTTTTTGTAAGAATTACTTTTGGTTTGAAATGATACACCAAAAAGGAAGATTATAGTAAATATATGAAAGAGCAAATATTGGAGTATCTTTTAGTAAATATAATTAAAGAGTAAACATAACAAGTAACACAAAAAAAAAAAAAAAAAAAAAAAATTTAAAGTCAATTCCTACTTTTTTTTTCTCTCTGTATTGCAGAAAGTCTTTTATAAATAATTTTCATTCATTTTTTAAGTTTATCTGGCTCCATCTATTGATAGATACGTGTAACTTAAATCTAAAAAAAACTAAAATTAATTAATTAAATTTAATTATTGAATTAATATTTGGAAAAACTGTATTAACAGCAAGTGTCATCCACTACAAGTTCAAAAAAAAGGTAGTTGAACTTGAGTGGATGAATAAAAAAGTATTTTATTAACAATTGAAAATTTGAACAAGATATATATAGAGAGAGTGTGAGTTAATAGAAGGAATAGAAAAATGAAGATTAAAAATATGAAAGAGCAAGTATTGGAGTATCTTTTAGTAAATATAATTAAAGAGTAAGCATAAAATATTGTAGTCAAGTTAACACTTGTATTATATTTTTAGATTTAACTACAATCCATGACCTGCATAAAAAGGAAAGGAATCATTGTAGCATTTATTTTTAAAAACTCAGTATTGATTCACTTTCTTGCGTGAAACCAGAATAAACATAATATGAACAATTATTTATAGTGTTATTTAGGAAGTTCGTGATCTTAATGTTAAATATCGTCAAGTAGAGCAATTTGCACATTTGTAATTTGCTGAGATTTTTTTTTTTCGCTTTTCTGAGATTAGTTGTTCTACGTGTTTGTAGTATATATCAGGAATCGTTATGTTTTTAATCTTTTTAAATGTTTTGTAAATTTTTGGACGGTTTCTTAATCTGTGAGCTATTATTAAATTTTGAAAATGTCGTTATTATTACTGTAATTTTAATTTTACTATTTAATGATTGAGAAAGAAATTTACATGTTTAATATTTTATTATACTTTTTTCATAACTATTTGCACAAAAAGGATTACATATTTTTCTTACAGTAAAAATTTTGTAATTTGTTTTCAGAGTGTAATTTTCATTTAGTCATTTAAAATCATTTATTTACTGGATTTCATAATACCAGCAATGGAATAAATTTATTAATAATCATTTTTTATTTAAATTAATTAATAAGTAATTATAACTGAGGATAAATCTGATGAGACTGGTATATAAAAAACGGTTTAATATTCTATTCTATGTAAAATGGGCAGTTCAATAAAAATATTGTATAAAGAATTTATAATGTGAGATATTAGTAAAAAATAAAATCAATGTGTATGAATATAAGCCAATCCCTAAATTATATCTACCTCTAATTTTTATTGCACTATGAAACAAATAATATTCATGTATTCAGAATATGTTTATGATTTCTCTGCCATTTTTGAAGTGTCATGTAATGATTATAGTTCAATTCGAAGCAATATGGTTTAACATGCTCAGTAAATCTGCTTATGGATACTATGCTAGTAATCCGACTCAAGTTTTTAAATGATATTTCAATTTTAAATTCAGTGAAAATCATTGGGATATGATCCAAATTAGGCTCATAGCAAACATAATAAACCTAATGTACTTGTGTCTTTGATTTGACTGATGGATCATACTTACAATAATGATAGAAAAGTGAAATATCAATGAGAATATCGTTTATCATACTTTGAACAATTATTTTTTTTAATTATTCAAGTAAAAGATCAGTTTTAAGGCATATTTTTATGTAGGAGGGACTATGTTTATATTTACTAACCAAACAAAAAAAAAATCATTTAAAAAATTGAGTTTCTTAAAGCCTTTGAATATTTAAGTGACA
Organism: Caerostris extrusa; assembly: GCA_021605095.1. Taxonomy (NCBI): domain Eukaryota; kingdom Metazoa; phylum Arthropoda; class Arachnida; order Araneae; family Araneidae; genus Caerostris; species Caerostris extrusa. The sequence goes on along the minus strand of BPLR01018074.1, from coordinate 17,995 downwards.
GGTACCCTCTATTCTTAAAGAAGGAGAGGAGCTGTTTTAAACATACCAATTAAACCTATTCTTATTTCATCATTTTTTTTTTACATCATGTCTTTTTACTACAAATTTAAATAACATATTTGTGTTATTTTATTCTTATGATGTTCAATTTTCAAAGAAGTAAAAATTATAAACACTAGAAATTTAACGAATGGCTCATTTGCTAAAAAATTGATAAGATAATTTTTTGAGCATTTCCTTTTCATTTTCAATTTAATTGTAAAAAAGGTATATATATATTCTAAAACCTTTTTATAGATTATAATTTAATAATTAACGAAATACGATCTATAATATTGCTTAAACTGGCATATCTTTACATTTGTTACTTTGATTTCTAAGCTGTTATTTTAAAAATTTCAAAAACACATTTAAATGGAAAAGCATTAAGTTTTATGTATTCTAAAGAACATTTTTAATTATTATTAAAAGCCATTAAAATAGTTAAATTATTTTGCAGTTAACGGTTAAAATATTCTAAGTCTTAAAATAGGCTTCTTTTTTATTTTACTTTATTTATTATTTTTATTTATTATATATTTATTTATTTACTTTTGTAATTTCGAAAAAAAAAATATAGCTTTTTCAAAATAGACTTCATAACAGCAAGTATTTCTCTACATCACTCTGGAATATTTTATTTCGTAATGTCTGTGTATTGAAAATATTTGAAGGAAATGCTTTCATAATCTTTTACGTCAGTTTGCGATATTTCCTCAATATAAATGTAAATATCCAGGTGGATTAATTTAAATATAAATCTCCGAGTTTCAAAATTTAAATGTAACTTTTCAAAACCTTTTTAAATATAAAAAAGAATTTCACAAATATATTTATTCAACAGAATTTATAAAAATATGAATTTGTTGAAAGTTTTAGAAAAAAAATAACCGTATATATTAGACAAAATAACCATCAAAGCGTTTAGTATTTTATTTTCTAAGCAAACATTTTCAAAAACGAGAATATTCAAGTTACTTCTATTTGTAATTTTAAGTGAGATTTTCTAGGAAAAGAAGTTATTTTTATGCGATAAAGTCATATTTTTGCTGCGAACAAATAATAATGGAGTGAGATCACTCTTTTGAACTATTTCATTAAATTGGATGATTTCATCAACTGAATTTAAATGTATTTTATCATAACATTCTTTTTTAGTAGGGCAAATAACGTAATCTAATCTTTTTTTTTTTTTTTTTTTTTAAATTGTTTTTTAAAAGTATTCTGGACATGTTCGAATGTTGATTATTCATAAAAATGATTTCATTGAAAGTTTAAAATTTTAAGGACTCTTCGCATTATGTTAAGTCTATTACATTATGTCTATAATGAATGCGATCTATAAATAGCATAGCATCAAGCATTTTTGTTAATCTGAATTTTGAAGAACTATTTCATGTCAATACTAATGTAAAGAATAGCTAAATCCCGTCTTATTTAAAAGCAAGTTAAATATGATAAATATTATTAGTCATTGTTAATGCTTTCTCTTATCCCTTTTAAACTGATATCGATAAAAGTATTGTTCCTACTGAAAATAAATAACAGAAAGTATACATAATAATAAAATGCAAAAGTTAGACACTCAAAATAACTCAATTAAAAATCAAAAAGCTTATTGAAACTTCAACGTTTTTAAGGAAAATTTATTCGAAGTTTAATTGTTAAATGAGATATACTTACAAGATTTCTTTATGTCTCAGGCTAAGAAACTGTGTTCTATAGTTACCAAAACATGCTCTGATGAAATGAATATATTGATGGGGATATAATAAGGGAAATAATAAGGGATGGGATATAATAAGGGATATAATAAGGGATGGGATATAATAAGGAGAAGCTATACCTAGAAAATCATTACAATACCCTTGAGGTAATATGGAGTCTCTCAACAAAGCCTATTTGCGTCATTAGTGCTTTTTCACAATTTACGAGCACAGCAGATCAATGAATTCTTGGCTGACAGGACAAACTAGTCCATGATAATAAAAAGAGGAGATAAGGTTACAAGAAGGATAATCCTCATACTTGAGTAATGCTATACCAATTATTCTCTTATATTTTCCGTAGTGAATAGTGCAGCAAATTATTATTTAAAATTAATTTTTGAAAAATTGCTTTCATCGTAAAATTTATTAGAAACATTTAAGGTCTTAAAAGTAGCAATCATAAAATATTTTTATAAATTTATTATTTATTGGTTAATCTATATTTATTATATGCTCATTTTTTTAAAAATGAATTTTTTTTTTTGTTATACAGTGTGATAAAATAATTTATTTTAAAAAAACATTATTTCAAAAATAAATATTGTGAACAGGAAGATTACATAACATAACGTGTAAAATGCTTGAATTATAAATATTTTGATACTGTAAGATATATTTTGTAGAATCGAAAACGGTATAAATGTTTAAGATATATGCTTTTATAATTAAAATTTTCTTTATTTAAATTCTTCCAGCTGCAAAATTTCATTGATGACATCGTAAATTTCTCCTATTAAATAATATTTGAAAATATTTTTTGCAAGCTTATTTGACCTAAAGGAAATAATAATTCGCAATAATTAAGTAAGTCTTACATCATCCGGAAAAAAATCTTTATTCTGCAGACGACATAAATCTGATTTTAAGAATTTTGTTAAAAAATAAAAAAATATGGAATAAAATAAGCATAAAATGAGAATTTTGGGATGTTTATAAACAAAATTTATATAAAAAGATTCTTAAAATATTTATTATACTTACTTTACTTAAACGGGAAATTTTATTAACTATAAAAGTAATATTAAATAACGCAAGACCATAATAAATATAGTCTAGTCAGTCATACATAATGGGAATATTGCATGCGATATATAGCAATATTCTGTATATGGCAAAAAATATGAAATCTCCCAGATAGGTAAACTAAAAATCTTAACTAATCTTTTTTAAATAAGTTATAGGAAACGAATCCCGCGACGTTTATAAGTTTGAAAAACTGCAATACCACCAATATATAATTAACTTTGTATTGTTCCCATTTCTTATCTGATGCATAATCCCATACTGAAATATTTATTTGTTCTCCTTTTTGGCAAAAGATGAGAATGGAGAATCTCCATAAATCTCGGGAAAAATGATGTCTGAGAGAATTGGAAAACTGCCAAGTGTTCCGATATCGATAAGATTAATCTGATCTCAGCATCATGACGTTCAATCCAAACCTCACATCAATGACGTAAGGAATGTATTTTTAAAAGAGCGTTCTTTTTGTTAAGATGATCCATCATTTCTTTGAATTCTACTAAAATCTATCAAAGACAGTCTCTCAAACCATTATAAATACTCGTGAAAATATGAAGGATATATCTTAATGACAAATTGGAATGCTTCAGAACTAAGCTTCATTAAAAAGCTGAAATTCACCGTAAAAAAGGTCACTTATAAAAACATAAGATAGTTACATCGTAATGCATAAGAAAAGAATGAATTAAATTAATTATACAGCTGGAATGTGCTAAATAAAAGATGATTGATTGTATATAAATTTATCATTAAAAATAAAACAACTAAACAAATTAAAATACTTTACAGTAAAAAAAACTACCTTAACATATATTTGAAATACTAATACAATGCTGTTAAAAATGCATTATATGTTGGTTAATTTTTTAATATCCTACTTCAAAATTTTTCTCACTTTATTCTTCATATTTTTGGAGAAAAAAATTTATTTGCGATAAAATTCGATTTTTTAAATTTCAACGTAATTGTAGATTTTGAACTGACAGTTTAAAACAATATATTCCTTATTAAAATTTCTTTCCCAGCAATGAATTCAAATTTTACTTTTATTGAAAAAAATAACATATAGTGTAATTTCCATTATATTTCGTGTTAATGATTGTTATGTACATTTAGTACAACTACATCTTGTATAAATTTAATTGATTAATTCAAGAATTTAAAAAATGTTTAATAAAAGAGACTAAGAAATGAATGTCTTAGCTTATGAATGCGCAGTACCATACTTATTATTAAGATCCTTTATAATATGGAAAAAAATAGTTATTAATATAAGGAACAATGATTACTTTTAGATGCTCATATAAATATATATATTGCATTGACCATTTATATAAATATATATGTTCGACTTTTGTATTAAATGAAGAAATGGTGATTACTTATCTTTATTACGATTGCATTTTTTAAAAAAATCATTAAAAAAAGTTTTTATCTATCAAAATAAAAAATATATCCTGTTAAGCCTTCCCTTAGAATAATTGTCAAGGACTTCTTTCTTCAGAGAAATTTTTGTTTTTCTAAAAATCTTTAACATATAGAAAATAATTATTCGTTTTTCTTTGTTCAATATAATTAATTTTTTTCTGTTATTAAAGTAATTGTATTTATCAGTCATTGTTATCTGTTTCACAAGACAAGAAATTTTTTATGTTATCTAAAAATATTTCATTTATAAAAAAGCTTAATAATATTTTTAAAAAAATTATATTTTGTCCATCTCTTTTTATATCGTTTTTATCTTTCCATACTTGGAATAAATTCACAACTTAAATCCAAAAATATAAAATTAAAATTAATATTTTCGTTTCGATTCATGTTTACATGAATCTTAAAATTGCAATTTTCCTCTTTTTCTATTTTAACTTCACTTTTATTCTCCTTATTTATCACCTTGCACTAATTTTTGTGCAAATTTTGTTCGACGTTCAACTTTGAAGTTTTCAACTAGACAAAACTACTTATATGGTGTTATAATAATAATCTTCTAATTCTTTTCCTTTTTATAACTATTTTGGTGTCACGATAATTTAACGGCAATACCTCGAATACTCCTTACATCTTGTTTATTTTAGTTTTATATTAAATTAAGAAAAATAAGTACCAAAAATTCTTTTTATAAATTAACTTTTAAAATTGATTAATAGGTTTGTTTTCTAAAACTTCTAACCAATTATAAAAAAGTAATCCTTTAGTTAATAAATTATGTTTTCGAAAATGTTTTTGAATTATAAGCAACATCCCTTTTGAACTGTATTTTACTGATTTCAGAAATGTTGTATATTAAGTTTAATTAAACCAATTTTCTTTTAAAATTTTTTTTATAAAAGGAATTATTGTAGATATGTAATTGACGTATATATCTTTGTTAGATATTTCTATTTTTTTCTTTTACCGGTAGAAACTGTTTAAAAATATTACTACCGAATATAAGAAAATCGATAGACAGACATATAAAACATCAAATACCTATTATTTCAATATGTGATAGTGCTGTTCTCGAAAACATTTTTGTTTCTTTAAGAAAGCTTAATAAGTTTATATTCATTCATAAAATCTACCAACTTTGCATCAGCAAAGTCCATGAACAACTTTCGATATGTTGGGAATAAATCCGATCTGAATAAATAAAATGAAATAAATCTAATAAAATCTAAGAAATAAATTGGTTGAAACTAAATCTGATTTTATCAAATCCGATCATAGGAGTTAATAAAATACACACTTACACTGTAATAGCTGCTTTTTTGTACTTATTAATTTTTGTAACTTATATCTGATTATCACGTTCAATGACGTTTTCATCATTCAAGAAGAGATAACTCACTTGTGAAGCAATTTTATCATGATAAATATTTCTCAGATATAATTTTTATCATACATAATTATTAATTCCCAAACATCTATCTGTATGATATTTTTAAAAATAATTGTTGAGTTTTCAAAACATCCTTATGTTTCCATCATCATATTATAATTTGAATAGCAATCAGGGCTTTCAAACTGATGATCTTCGAAAAGAGTATTGTATCACATTTCTCTTAAAATATTGCATAATAATAAGTTGCAAGCTGTTCAAAAAAAAAAAAAAAAAAAAAAAAATTCAAAATTACTTCCAACTAGTTCCATAAGTTTTAAGCTTAACATTAAGCATTCGAATTAAATTATTTAGTATCTTAATTAATGTATAATTTTAGAGTACCTTATAAACTAATAATAGTTTGTAGGACCTAGATAGAGGACTCTGTGCAATCTTTAAATTTTGATTTGGTATCATCAAATCAAAGTGGTATCAGCTTGTTTTCAAATTTGCCAGTCTATACAAACATATTGTATATTTTCTAGGCTTACTGTTGTACATTTTTTACAATAAAGTGTCTGCATTTATATTAATATAAATGGCTGCATGGGTTGATAATGCATTTTCCTGTAAAATACGAAAGCGTTAATTGTTTAAACGATGTTGTAAAAACCCCCACTTTCCAAAGGAAAATAAACAATAAAAATATTCAGAAGTTAGGAAAATAGCTTTATTATTCAGAAAATTAAAAGTGAAAAATCATTGAAATTTATAGAGTTAGAGTAAATCTCCCTGCTATTAATGTGACTTCTTTATTTGCAGAAAATTATTTTAGTATATTTTTTAATGAAGATCAACACAAAACTTAAATAAAAACAATAATTTAGAAAATCCTTTTAAAAAATTTATTAATATTTAGCTTATTTAATTACAAAAAAGATTACCATATGACTCTGCCATTACCATAAAATCTGCTTATATTATCAAGAATAAAGAATTTTAATTTTACATTAATACGGCATTTTATATAAAAGACATGGCATATTTTAACCTTACTGAAGAAAATTGGAATGTTTAGCCCAAACACTTGGACTTCTCTGATTTGCTTCAACAAGTGCATCACAGGTGGCATCTAAGCCCTGAGATTCTTTTACAATTATTTAACATTTATTATTTTAAAATTGTCATTTAAAATAATGAATGTTAAAACTTGCAAACAAAGAAACATAATTTCTTATTTTTAGATTAAAAAAAAAACACATAATACATTTTTTTTTTTTACAAATTTCACTGCAATATTTTATAGCTCTAAAAAGGACGCATAGGTATGAAGGCCGCAAAAATAATAATAATTTAAAATATTTACCAATTTTTCTTCATTTCTATTTTCCATTTACCGCAGGCAATTTATTACCCCCTCGTATTTAACAAAAGACGCAATCAAAACTTAATGAGCAAACGCAGAAGAATTTATCAAACGGCGAGAGCGTGCATTCCCCCTTTCCGAAATAAATACGCGTTCCGAGATGCATTAAATCTGACAGCAACAAAAAGGAGGTGGTAGAAAAATTTGTCTCTAATAAGACCCGCTTTCATTCGGGAGTAGGTGAAAGATTAGTGCGACATTCAGAGCTCTTCTCCTCCATCCCCCTCAGCTCTTGTCATCCCCTCCATCCCCACCCCAACGGACTCTGCAGTCCCAATGGCATTTAAAGATATGATGGATCAAAATGCCGAGAGTGCTAGCCAGAGAAGTAAACAGAAGAGCATTTCTTTTTCCCCCGCTGCTATGTTTTTCTCTTTGTTAAAAAAAGAAGTAGGAGCCAGCGCATGGGAAATACCGTGAGCGTAGTTAAAAATCAAAGAAGAAAAGGTGAGGAGAGAGATAGAGAGAGAGAAAAAGAGGAAAAAAGGGATGTGTGACATACATACCTCACTGTCGGATCTCAAGATGGGACTAGCAGCAGCAAGGACAGGCTTCAGAGAGCAGAGCAAGATGGCTAGCAGGCTCGAGGGTTGCCCTTATATTCTCAACTTCACTGCGCAGTCGCGTCGGCGTTGGCGTTGGTTACCTCTAAAAGACTCTTTTCCCCGTTCGGATGAAATTAATTTAAATACAATTAAAAACCGAAATTCCCTTTCGCAAAACCCACAACTGAAATCTATGTAATTAGAGTCAAAAATTTTATTTTTTGTGAATTTTATGGCTTGCGATCAACCTGTCGCTGAGGTATCTCGATTGCTTACAAGCAGTGATGCGTTATATTTGGAGAGGGTAAATCGAAGATGGGGAAGAGCAGAGGTTCTCTCTTCATTGGAATTCGCCAAGAACGCAAGAATCGCCAAAGGAGGCAACGCGGAAGATATTCGATCGTCTTCAGGGCACTGCATTTCATTGATCAATCACAAAGCCTCAGAATTTGAACCTCGGAACAAACAGGGTAAATATGGAGGAGAAACTCCACCTGTGGGGTTCATTATCAGAATAGCGCGGGAATGCAGCCGTCACTAAGCATCTTTCATCATAATGATGCGTTCGCAGATAATGCACACATTAATTCGGGCACCATCTTGAAGAGTGCATTTCTCGTTTCATTTTAGATTTATTGCGCAGTTATTCGCTGAAATATTAATAATAATAAATTCTTTTTTATATAGTCTTGCAATCACGATTTACAAAAAAAAAATCAATTATTATTAAGATTATGAAAGCAAAATAAATGTTTCAAATATTAGCTTATAATTAGATATCCTATTTAGTAATCTTTCGACTGTGATTTCTAATACTATCTGAAATAAAAAAAATGAGTTAAAAAAACAGATTAAATATTTTAGAAAAACAATAAAAATTGAAAATAGGAAAAATTACATATTATGCATAAATTTTCTGTGTGGACGCTTTTAAATCATTTTGCTAGGATGTAACATATTCCAGATTATATAAGGGAAATTTTACTACAAACCATTTTATTAATTATTTTATTTAATCATATGTAGATATGGGTATTTAGGCTCTCTTTTTACTTTTATGTATTTGATGATTTTTATTGATTTCAATCATTTACTTTTGATGAAATTAAATCAAAAATATTAAATTTATGTCAAAGATTAAAATAGTTTTACAGCAAAAGGTTTATTTAAGAAAATCGTCAAGTTATAGATTCAATGATGTTAACAATTTCATATGAAAAAAAAAAAATACATTTAAAATTTTTAAATAACGCAGGGCATCACTACATGTTAGATACCACTTTTGACAGTAATATTTTTTATCAACTTTCATTGATTATTTTAGGCTTTTCAATATTTTAAGAAAGTGCATTTCAATATTCATAAAGCAAAGTTGGTAATAATTAAATTTGCAGAAAGTTTTCAACATCTATGTATAAAATGCCACAAATTTTCTTTTACTTAATTTTCATTTTCTAAATGTCATTTCCTATTTGGAAAGAAATATAAATAACAACGTATGAAGCAGCCATTCACAGCTATCCTCGTATATCACTTATTAATGTTTCAAATAGCCCACCGACGAAAGTGGTGAATGAGGACATTGCCTTCCGAGAGGACTTTTAAGGGCATTGAATTTCGTAAACGCTTACATACATTGTTACAATCGCTAAGGAGTCTCCTGGTTTTGAAAGCAGTGCAGCAGCAAAAGCCACCAATGATTTCGAACGTGGGCCTTCCTACACATTAGCTAAGCTCATTACTATTGAACCATAGGATCATTACCACTGACATTATAGCTACTTAGTTTGAATTTTCATTTAAAAATATTCTATGAATTTAAGCATATGATTTTTCTTTTTTATTGAAACTTTCCGGCATATAATAACAAAACAATTAATTATAAAATTAATACAATTTTAATTACTTCCATAAAATTTCAATTACAATAATATTCGAATATTAAAATGACATAATACAAATTTTCGGTATTTCTTATATTCTTTTATTCATTAAAGCTTAAATTACACTCTCAAGTATATTGAGTTAAATTTGATGATTTTATTATTTTCAATTTGCAATGAATTTGAAATTTGAAATTTTCATTTATTGTCCCATTTAATACAATAGAAATTCAAAATTTATATTCTTATATTCACATTAAAAAATTGACTTTTAATGTAGGTAACTAACTGGTTAAACATATATAAATTCGTAACATTTCATTTGGAGTTGTATCTATTCTGCTATATAACCCTCAATATGTTAATAAACTTGCATGTTAAGTATTTCAATGCAAATAGTAGTAGTTAATATTGGGTAGAAAATTTGAAGCTAATGTCGTTTTTTAAAAAGAAATGCGAAAGATTTTATAGAAAATCTTAAAAGAAAAGTTTGTGTATAGTTAAATTTTTAATAAATTTGTAAAAAATGTTGTGATTCAGTAGGAGAAAAAACTAATTGATGTAGACTGAATTAAATTATAGAAGGATTTAACAAATCACATTAAAAAATAAAAATAAAAAAACCCTTTGCCGAAATAATTAGCTTTAAAATAAAAGAAAATTTGAAAAAAAAAAAAAAAAAAAATTGTAACACAATGGAGAAAAATTATAAATTAAAAAAATAAATAAATTCCTTTACCAAACTAAATTTTGTAAGATATAACAAATAAAAAGAAATTAAAAAATTGAATTAAAAATTAAAAATATTTATAAAATAAAAATAAATTTCGTGAAATAAAAACTAAAAAGAAGAAAAAAAAATTTACATAAAATAAAATAAATTTATAAAAAAAATAAATTATTTCATCAAAATAAACCTTGTAAAATAAAAAAAATCGGTATCAAAAATATATAAAAGGAAAAAAATTATTTATAAAATAAAAGAAATTTTAAAAAGAAAAATGCATTTTTCAAAAAATAATAGTAAATAATAATAATAATAAAAATAAATAAATTACTTTATGAAATAAAATGTGTAAATTATTTTATTAAAAAAAATCGAATTAAAAATTTTCATCCTCCAAAAAAAAAAAAAAAAAACCTTGTTTTATAGTACAGTATTCCGCTGTTTTTTTTTTTTTTTTTTTTCACAACTGGTAAAGAGACCGTGATCCCTTTTATGCCATAAGGGCTGCACCGACGTTACTCACTTTGCATTACGCAGGGGCGCGTATAACTTGAAGGTAAGCCACGGACGCGGAGTAACAATCAGTTTAAAGTGGATTCGAACCACTACAAACACCCATGGCACCGCCGGGATTCGAACCCGATACCTGTGGTACCGAGCGCCAGAGAGCTAGCCACTCGGCCATCGGGCCCCAATATATTCCGATATTGCCAACAGGAAAAACGGTTCGGGGCAAAACTTCTCCCTTTAAAACACCTGCTAAAACAACCCCTCGCATACGTCAGTAGCGGTTCCTTGCGCTTTTCATGTGACGTCATTTCCGTGGCGCATTGTGACGGCCCTACTACTAAAGGCTCGTGCTCACCAAGGCGAGAAGATGCAAGCGAAAAATTTGACCAATCACTAACCTCACCGTGGTCGCCTGAAACCGGTTTGCAGTCCGCCGCTTGGAGTTGCCCAACTTTCAACTCGAAGCGGTTTTTCACTAGGTGTAATGCTATTTCTGACGTTTCGCTGTGAAGGGGTCGAAAACATTTTGTCGCTTGCCTCTTGAATCTTCACGTCTCTCGCCTCGGTGGGAACGAGCCTTAACGACGGCCTTACTACAATCCAGCAATATAATCAATTTCGAAAATAATACAACTCATTTTCATCAAACGAATTTAAAATTAAGTATTTTCTTTAACTTAAGAAAGATTAACGCGCTATATTTAGCAATTTATCGCTTACGACTGGCAAAAAGAAATTGCCTACATTTTTTTTGTGTGTGTGTGATTATGGTATTCATATGTAAGGCGACCCCGTAATTTAGCTTTGGTTTGGTTTGTCATTGTACGGATATTTTTTGCTCACTTTAGGCTAATAAGACCAGTACCTAATGTTTTAAGGGGTTTCCGACCACTAAAACCCTCCATACCACCGCCAGGATTCGAACCCGAAGTACCAAAGGCCAGAGCGCTGGCCAATTGGCCATCAGCTTTAGAAAGAGTTCTAAAAACTCTCGGCTTATACACTGAAATATACGGCATTTAAACTAGAAAATTGATATATTATAGAATTAGTTTACGAAGCCTTACAAATTATTATTCCTTTTAAATAATTGAGGTTTAAAAAAATCATTAAAAACTGCTTAAAAGAAATCTATTTGTAATCAACAAACATAAATGACTCTAATGAGCGTGATACTTTCACCATTTTCTTCTTTCAGTTTTACTTCATTACTTATAAATCTACCGCATGCTCTATTTTTGGAATAATTTCGTTACTGATCATTATTCTGTCGTAAAATATCGGAAAATTAAAACGAACTTCTCTTTTAAATGTTAAAAGGGCTTCTTTGAAAAGGCCATCATTAAGCCTCGGTTCAACCTGGAAAAATTCTGAATGACGTGCTTATAAACTTAAATGGCTCTATAAAAGGCCATCACTGAAAAAGAAAGCAATTTAATTTAGTCCTTCTGTTGAAAGGTGAATAGTCTAGTTAATTGCCAACTTCATTTCTGAATTCGATTAATTTCCATTTAATTAAAATCTGAGTAATCTCTTGTTGCTAAAAACTGCTCAAGAGTCATTAGCAATAGCGTTTAAGATTTTTCTGCTCTTTTTCAAATCTCTTTTCAAGCTTTATTCTTTTCTGTTTACTGCACTTCGTTTTCCCCTCTTGATTCTGTTAACACCCACTTTTTCGGCACATTGTCTGAATTCCTTTGCACGGAGTTTAGCAATTTGTTCTCGCCTCTATTCAGTCTGACAGCCCTTCGGCATCGTTTATTCGAATACTTTTCCTTGTGCAAGTGTGTCATTTTTGAATGCTTTTTACTTTTACTTATGGCTCAGTCCGTTTGAACTTCAGCCATTTAATTACAGTTTTGTAGTGAGAACAATCAAAGATGTCAAATAGTATATGTATTTTGCCAAACATTTTAAATACTTTTTAATTAAATGAAATACTCACTTAATACACCTGATTTATAGATTTATAAAATATTTCCAGGCTATTTCAAACCAAACTTACATTTTAAATCCAAAAGAGCAAATCATGAGAACAATCAAAAGATGTCAAGTGGTACATGTATTTTGCTAAACTTTTTTAATGTTTTTTTTTTTTTATATATATTAAATGAAATACTACTTAATTCACAGATTTATATATTTATGAAATATTTCAGGCTATTTAAAACAAAATCTACAATTTTAATCAAAAAGAGCAGATCATCTACGAATGTCAGTGTGATGTCAACGTAAAAACTCACACGTTTCAGATATTTTTAAATCATTTTTAATTGTGTGTTTCTTTTTCCTAAGTTTATATTTCGCTAAATTGTGATTTTCCCTTTTTTACTGAATAAAATAAGTTTCTAATAATATGTCTATAGAATCCAAGACCACTGACTTACTTATAAACATGATTGTTTTAAAGTGGTAATACTTTTATTGATATAATAACATGTGGAGGGACCTGATGGCCGAGTGACTAGTGCTCTGGCGCTCGGTGCCGGGCTCAAGAACCAGCGGTGCCATGGATGTTGGTAGTGGTTCAGAATCCACTTTAAACAGCAGGTCCTTGGGCGTAGGGTTGACAGCATATCCTGTCTCGAAAACTACCAGTAATCAGACGGCCTTGGGTATACCCTGGGGTGTTGCGCCAATGTTGAAGAAGAATAACATATGAAACTTAAGAATGAAATGACTTATCTTTTTGTTCTTCGTATTATGTATTATGTAGTTTCATTCCATATTTACTGTTGCTAATTTATTGTTGTTTCATTTAGGTATTAATAAATGGCTCAGAAAATTAAATCATTAAGTTTTTAAAAAGTTTGCATTGATTATTTTCCATTATGCCTATGCATTTGCCTATGCGAACAATTGCCTAATTTGGTTGAAACATATTCTCCTGCTTTTATATTTAAAATTTTCTTAATCCTTTTCTAATTTTCATATAGAATTCCATTTTGTTATAAATGCTATATTATGTACTAAATTATATTTATTTCAATATGCAGCATCGTATTTACTTTTTTTCAAGGTTATTAGTAATTAACTATTATTTACATTTATCGTTTTATACTAGAAGCAATTTTATCATTTATCCTAAATTTGGTGTAGGCTTTATTATGCGTTTTAATTTTTAACCTCGTAATTTTGTTTAGACTTTCTCTTAAATTTCCTTTCATGCATTTATTGAAATACGCAGATCAAATATACATCCCTGTAAATAGGCAAAATAAATTAGAATAAATCTGAACACAAAGATATATGAGCATAAATTATATATATATATATGTATATGTGTGTGTGTGTGTGGGTGGGAGTGTGTGTATTTACAAAACACACGCAATTATGTAAATAAGAGGCAACGCTAAAATGACAAAACAAATAAACAGACCAAGATGGAAAAATTTTTAGCACATCCAGGAAATCAACAAAAAGGAAAATAGCTTAGGTATATAACTATCAAAGCATTAAAAAACATTTAATTGTACATAGAATTTAAATTAAAAAATAAATTGATAAACTATTTCTTCAATTTCTTCTATCTCTTTTATATTTCACATAAGTTGGAGGTTTATATATATGGTTTAATGTACTTAAAAATATTTTGCGGAAATTTAGATTTATTTTCCTTACAATTTTAAACGCGCTTAATATTTAAGAGACCTACAAAATTTTGTTAATATATAAATGCTTTTTATTGCTTAAAGTTTTTGCAATTTCTCTAGTCGCAATATACCTGTCTAGTTATGGAATGACTGCATTTGCAGCTAAATGAACAATCTTTGACATCATTTTACAGAATTTTGTACCATTATTATACAATTTTGCTCTTGGATATAGTTTCTATTTTCAGTAAGCAATTTAGTAATGTTTCACAAATATTATCTTTTCTTGATGTTGTAACTAAAAGAGCTATGAAGCCTTAAAATAATTTTTTGAGTTCAATTGTATTATACATTTATTTATGCACTTCGCTATTATACATTTTTTGTACTAGAGTTTCTTCAGTATTCAACATTGTTCAGCACAATTCAAATGTTGCAACACTTACGCACAACATAGATATGCCAGCTTTTGTTAATTAACGTGTAATTTTATTATTATTTTTTATTTAAAATACAAAATGTATTTATCGATATTTGTCATTATTTGTATTATATAACTTACTAATATTTGAAGAACATTGTAGCTTTTAAATATCACAAATTTTTATACAAAACTCTTGGAAAACTATGGATAAAAAAACCACAGCTGTATCATAATGCCCATCTAAAGAAATTTGCTCCGCGTTACATACCCTGTATACTGAGCAGAGAATGACCCTCTTCATTGAGAAAAGGTTCGATTTAGATGGATTAGATTGGGTTTATAGCTATCGGCAGAATGATGAAGTTGTATCGATTTTCTTAGCTTTCGCAAAGTTAGTGGATGTTATTTTTTATTTATCTTTTTCCGAAAAGAAAATATTTTTATTTCAAAATGGCAGACAAAGCAATCCTAATTTTCAAAAACACTTTCGTAATATTTACCTAAATATTGGACACAAATGGCAGGTGTGTTGCTGTAGAGTGTCTGTGTAAATTTAAGAAAAACATTAAATATTTTTTATGAAAATAGAAATCTAATAATAAAATGTTCTTTTCATACTAAGAAAATTAAATTAACAGACAAAAAAAAAGGGAAAATTTTAGTTTAAGGAAAAGTTCTTTAAACAAATCACACAATTGACGGAAGTTATTGGTAAATGGACGAAGTTATTGTAATTTTAGAACAAACTCAATATTAAACCTAGCATTTGCATTTAACATAATTTTTTAATATAGCCTTTTATGAGAGCTTTGTTAACTATTTGGAGATGAGTAACAAATATATTTGAATAACTCAGTAAGGATTGCGGTCCTGAAAGAACATACATTTAATATTTGCCATTTCTTGTCACATTCCTGTATCATTTTCTTATCACTTAAGTATCCCATTTCTTTCGTTTTTTTAGTGGTAATAAAAGTGACATTGCTGCTTGTGTCTTATAATTGAATTGAGTAATAATTCGAATTCATAGAATACTTAGAATTCATTTAGTGCTGTAATAGGAATCTTTTACTACATACTCCCCACAATTATGTATAACAAGAAAAGTTCAATGCTCATCCGAATCCAATGAAAAAAAGAATAATAGAATGAGAGCAAAAGTAAATAGCATAGAAAAATAATTTTGTATTCATAATTATTAAGTAGTTCATTTAAAGTAAAATATGTCTGATATTTTACAGTTATGTAATGTGATATGAACTGTAAATTAATTTAACTAACCAATTGATTTTGGACCAAATGTTAATTTACGAATTCGGACATACGCAAAATTATAATTTTATCAGTCAGTTAATAATTTTTTAAAGAAAATTTATATTTTTGTCCTATTGAGATATTATAATCAATCAAGAGGTAGAAAAAAAAATATTCCTCATTTCATTTATTTGTTATCAGTACTGAATTATCATGATGATGTTATTTAATACAAAAAAAAGAAGAAATTTTGTCAATCAAAACATAGGACAATATTTGGTTTTTCAAAATTGTTAAAAAAAGTTACTATATAACAAGATGCTGATGTTATATACTAACTACATTTAGAATTATACGTTAATTATTCATCAGTTAGATTTAAAGTACAAGTAATATTATATTTGATAATTTGAATCTCCAGACATTATTAAAAATATATTTTTCAACATGTAGAAATAAATGATATTGAAGTAAAGTTTTTAACTATCGTAAGTTTTGCATATATCTCATGAAAAAATCACTTATATTCTTCAACTTAAAAAATGTTGCTCTTAAAAAATCTTATTCATAACTTATTAGTTATTCTTCATTATATGTCTCATAATAGTGATATAATTTGAATTGACATTTAATACTTTTGAAACATCAAAAAATAAATAAATAGATAAAAAAATTAGAAAATTATTTTAATCAAATGCAATAATTAATTTTCTTGTAATTAACTTGTAGCATAAGAAATCCAGAACTTATTGATTAGAAAAAAGCAATTTAAAGCAGCTTCTTGGAAGCCTATTAGGATAATATTCATATAAATTATCGATTTTCAAAAGATAAATTCTTCTTGTTTAATAAATTCTTATATGGTTTCTTTATATTCCCGAACGACATTTCAATTTTACCTTAAACTGTTAACTTCAAAACAAAATTCTAAATAAATTTAGTAACTTTCCACTTTTCATCACACTTAACACTCGTAGCTAGACTATCTAGTCCTCTTCTGTGTTTAAAAGGTGAGGGAATATCGGTGAACTTCATGTATACTACCAACAAGCCATGGGTAACTAACCCTCATTTGCGTGTCGTATGGAAGAAAAACCGGCAAATTCCCACCAGGAAGCCAGACTATCAATGCAAGATGTTTACACCTGCTGTCACAATCACCATTGAGCCTCCTCGTTTCTGAAGCAGTGACTAAACAATGTAACTGAAAGCAGTAACTAAATAACGTAACTGAAAGCAATGACTAAACAATGTAACTGAAAGCAGTGACTAAACAACACAACTGAAAGCAGTGACTAAACAATTTTGCCAGTGATTCAAACATCAATTAGTGACTCCAAACTAAAGGTAAATTGCAATTTTTGTGATATAAAATCATTTAAGATTTATTGTTCGGAAAAAATTTAAACCAACGTACGATTTTTTTCAACCAGAATTTTTAAATATAAAAGTAAAATATCGAAATTAAGTTCATAAATTGTATTTACAAATAAAACTTTCTTATGATACATCATTTATTGACTTTTTTCTCAAAATTCGATTGGTGAATTTTTTCAAAACTATTATACATCGCAGTGTTTGAAAAAAAGACATTTTCTATTTTTTATTGATAACTGTATATCAATAAATGGAAAGATACTTTTACGAAACTGTTTAACTCACGCACTATTTACATTTCCTAAATAATTTGAATTTGAATTATAAACGATAAAGGGTTCTTCGTAGGAACTTTATTTCTATTCTAGAAAAAATAAAATCTGAAATGAGATAACAAAAATATGTGCAAGAATTTTTCGAATATTAATTCAAGAAATGCATTATCGTTATAAATTTATATGAGCTTTTAGACTGCATACAATAAAAATTAAGTTCTTATATATTTATAGTTTTATTTCATCACCAACTTATTTTTTATAATTACAACTTTTTGTATCAAAGATTGAATGTTTAAATAACTAAATCAAAATTAGCTTACAATTCAATTGATTCTTATTAATAAATA
>BPLR01018073.1:0-69724 GCA_021605095.1 Caerostris extrusa | reverse complement strand
AGTTACGTATTGCTAAAAATATATATAATATATATATTTTTAATAATATAATTTTATAAAAAGAGAGCTATTAAAATAATGTAAAATTAAAAAGCAAAAATCAATTAAGAATGGAATTACAGCCAAGCTAGAAATGATGACTAAAGGAACAGGTCAGGATGCCCTGACGACTGAGCCAGTTCTTCTAGGTAGTTGCATGTTATGTAAGACTGCCGTTGGGCATTTAGCATTCTCCGGCAAAGAGAAATCGTATCTCGGAAGATTACGAATTTCCTTGTTCGGGATGTGGTCAAGATTTGCATAAAAATTTTTCCGCAAGCTTGAGCATAAAATTTTGAATAGAAGGGAGGGCAAGACATGACGAATGTCATCATTTCTAAAGTTCCAAGGAGAATTTGTGATCATGCGTAAAAGTTTGTTTTCTAGAATTTTAATATAATTAATGTGGTACCTTTTTTGCAGCAGAGCCCCAAACCGGACTCGCATAAGTTATGATGGGGCGCATATAGTACAAGTAGATTAGTAATTTATTATCAATTGAGAGGGGGGAATTTCTATTAATAAAAGGATAAAGCATGCGAAGGCAGGTGTTAAATTTCTTTTTAACATGATTAATGTGATTAGTATAAGTTAATTTACTGACAAGAAAACTCCCAGATATTTAGCATTTGTAGACCAGTTAATTCGCCGATTAAATAGGTAGATGTTAGGAGGAAGAATCTTTTCTCCCTCGTGAAAAGTACAACCTTGGTTTTATCAACATTAATTTTCCATCTTGTGGTTTGGTTTGTCGCTCTACTGTCATCTTATGCACTCTTGGGCTAAACATACCGGGACCTACAGTTTAACACATGGATTCCTAACTACTCACAAACAACCATGCCACCGCCAGGATTCGAACCTGAAGCCTGGGATACCAAAAACCAGATCGCTAGCCACTTGGCCACCAGGCCGCATTTCCATCTTGTGAGCCAAGCTTCGAGGTCTGTGAAGTATTGGTGAAAGATATTTTGTAAATCTTGGATATTTTGTAGAGGCAATAACCGCGGTACCTGCTTAGATACCTAATTTAATATGTGATATTTGTGGGATGTCATTTATGTAACATTAAATAAAATTGACCAATCAATGAGCCCTGTGGTACCTTTCTGCATTAATATTTCTTTGTGATGACAGAGAGAGAGCTATTGACTTTAACTGTAAAGGTTCTTATTGGTTAAGTAAGATTTAATGAGTAAAATTAAGTAAGCAGGAAATTTATAGGCAATTAATTTTGTGTATAAGACCATCGCCCAGACTCTATGCTTTGGCTACATCTAGAAAAACAATCTCCTTTAATACTTTTTTTGCTGAGTCCTTCAGAGATCATTTCCGTGATGCGAAGAAGTTGATGAGTGGTGCTAAGTTTAGAAGTGAAACCAAATTGTTGAAGGATTGTAATAGAATTTTTAGAGATGTGCTTTTTAATTTTTTTGAGAATAACAAATTCAGTTAATTTACTAATACTAGAAAGAAGAGAAATGGGTCTATAATTAATAAGATTAGAAGGATCCTTCCCCGGTTTGAGAATAGGCAAAACAATTGCTTCTTTCCAGGACGGGGGGGAGGGGGTTAGAAAGGATCTTTTAAATTCAGACCAGTTAGTAGAAACATTGCGGGTTAGTTCAAGAGTTTGATAGGTGAGTGAAAAATTCAAAATTACCGGATTATGATCAGAGGAGAGTTTCGCTAAGGATTCAATGGAGAAAGGGACATGAAAATTATTAATTAAAGTGAGATCAATAGTGAAAAAGGAAATATTAGTGACCCTAGTGGGATTGGGCGGTGCAAAAATGTCCATGCTGGATTGACTGGCAAGTTTAACAAGAGCTTTGCCCGTGCTGTCATCACGTTTGCATCTCCAGGATGTGTGATGCGCATTAAAGTCACCACATAGGATCGAAGAGTTATTAATTTTAGGATATTGGAAAGGTCATTAATTAGGTTAGTAGGGCAACAGGGAACATAGACAGATGCAATGGAAATGTTGCTGAAGTGCGGAGTATTAATAGTAACTACAGTTGCCTATATATCAGTAAGATTGGGGAGAAACATTTGTGTGATTAATATTATTTTTAATAAAAATGGCTGTACCTTTACGAGGTCTGGGAGTTTGATTAGCGTCATTCCTATAGAGTAAGTAATTCGGAATAAAAGGGATTCGATTGGATGCAAGATGGGTTTCCTGTATTAGTATTAAATCAGGGTTATGAATATTAGTAAAATTAACTAAATCGTGTATTTTGGACATGATACCATTTGCGTTCCAATAATAAATTTTAAGCCCAGTAACCAGCACAACCATTATTTATTAATAGCACCATTTTCAAGGCAAGTAACCGTAACTTGTAGTTTGTCCAGAGGAGAGTTGCAATTAATTAATTTGTTATAGATGTTTTCAACACCACCAAGGAGTTGAAGATGCTAATAAACTCGTTAAGAATGTAAAGAACTTTACTAGTACTATTGTTAATTACATTTAAATTTAAGTTATTGTCGTTGCACTGATTTCCTGTGGCGGAGACCGGAGCTGGTGAGTGACGTGGAGTTCTCTGCACTATGCTAGCAAAGGAGACTCCTCGGCGATTTTTTTGCTAATAAAGGAGCGCTTGGGAGGATCAGCGTTCCTATAGGCTGGAGCATGTGGCTTGTTGAATTTGGGGCAGCCTCTGCAAGCGGCAAGATGTCCGATCTCACTGCAATTATTACAATGGGGATTTCCAGGCCGTTCTTTTTGCAGGCAATCTTTAATATAATGGTAGCTGCATTTCAGGCATCGTTGCTTGTAATTACAATTGGCCGAGGAATGATGGAAGTAATTACAGGAAAACACTGAGTTGCCCCAGGTTTTCTGTTAAATTTCGACTCTCACCGTAAGGTAGAGAAGTCGGTTGATATCAAAGATCTTTTCATTTTCCTCGCAGCGGAGGTAAGTAAGCTGCCATACTGGGATGCGAGCCTTGATTTTTAAGTTGGAGAGCTGAATGACTTTGTCGATCTTAAACCTAACTAACACTTTGAGTGCTTCCGCAATTTCATCTTCCGTGTAACTAATTGGAAGTCCTTTAGTACGGCTTTCAGAGGTCGAAGACTTTTCGGAGTAATTACAAAAGTACTCCATGTTGGTGGTTTTTAAATAAGTCGTGATTTCACGATGTTGATCCGCATCAGCGGTGAAATTTTTTAAGTGCCTCTTGGGTAAGTTATAGCCTGGTGTTTCCATTAAAGGCCTGGCTAATTTCCTTAATTTTATCTTTCAAATTTTCCACTTTTGCCTAACCATAATGGGGTGGCATTTTTGGCTCAGTTGCGGTGCCCTACTCTTTCTCCAGCAATAGCCTCGTCTACCTTTAAGTTTGAAAACTTATTTTCTAGTCTAACTTCTTTTTAATTTATCATTAACTAATATCTTAGCTGTGTGCAGTTTAGGTGGAACAGAAAAATTATCACTAACAGTTGCTCTTTTTTAGTTTTATTATTTACTTTAGCATTACTATGACGACTGCAATTAGTTACAGGATGCAGACCAAGGTCCCTACCGTTTGCTGCAGTCACTTGATTTCTTCTTTCAGGTTGAGGACAGCTTGATGCGCGTGTCGAACATCATCAGGTTTGGTATATCCCAGGTCAACACCATGAGACATCCATTTCTCAGTGTCCACAGCTGTTTTGAGTTGGGTCTGTAGATCTCTAATGCTCTTACTATGTATCATTAACATAAGACATACATCTGATTCAGAAAGAGTCGAGGGTCCAGGAGGGGCGGTGGCGGCCGGAACATCAGCACTAGCGGGTACTTCAAAGGGCTCCGAAGGGAGCCGTTCCCGAGGAAGAGCGATCGTCATCCATGTCAATCATGTTATACAATCCAGTTTACAATACTTTATTCAAAAATAACAAAAGCTTGAACTTCAAAAAATCTACAACAACAAGCATTCACAAAAACAAACAAAACACCTCAGCAGAGATCAAGTTTTCCTCAATCAACAAAAATCACCAATATCCACAATCTCAAGTCAACTCAATTTTCTTTGACTTTCTAATAACCAGAATAAATATATCGCTTGTTTTGTTTGTCTGTTTTATAAACTTGTTTTACTTGTAAAGGCAAACGTTTTGAAATGATCAGTACAGTATTAGATTCTCAAATTATATATATATATATATATATATATATATATATATTGTATAATACTATCGTGATATTTTCGATCTTCCTTTAACATTATTTAAAATTCTAATTTTTTAAATAAAATGAAATTATGTGTCATGAAAACAATTAAGAATAATTAAAAACTTTTATTTACTTTTTTGAGAACAAATAATAAAACATCAAGTTATTAAACTTTAAATTTTCAGTTAATGGGACGAATTGAATTAAATCAAACGTTAATTTTTTTTCCCTCTATAATTTTGTCCCTCTTTTTTTTTCCCTTTTTTTGTTTTATATTCAAAAGAAAGAATAATAAGTTTTCTATGGTGAAAACTTATAACTACAGTTTGCTAAGCTGCCCTGTTTACATAAATAGAAAAGTAAACAAGAGCTTATTATTCTTCCATCCAAGAGTAAAGCATCTAAAAATAAATTACAGGAAAAAAACCTCGATTATTAAATCCTTCCAAGAAATTGAAATGGCGCAAAAAAAGAGGTAAAGTCATTAATAAAGCAGTGTCAGAAACCACGCCATTAAAAAAATTTTATAAATATGATCTTTGGAATTAAATGGCATTAGAAGGAAGGAAGGGGGAACTTTTTTTAATGAATAAACATATCCTCAATTCAAGGAAGTTGGTCTTGACGTCATCCACGAGTTCTATTTTTGGATTTTAATTTACATTTGGAATTAGCTAGTTGCAATTTAAAACACATTCATGTACTTTTTTCGTTGTTGTTTTTTACTTTAAGTGTCAGGGTGGTCTGATAAACAATGCGTGGTTTGATAAAAAGAACTGAGGAAGTTTGGTTCTAATCCAAAGGATAAACAAGGTCTGATGAAAAACGCGGGATTTGATCAAAATAACTAAGGAAGTTCGGTTCTAATCCCATCAAATGATGCTGAACCGAAAGTCTCATGCCCTGTACTTACTGTTGTAACTGGTAATTATCCTGTTGTGTGTGGGTAAGGGGTATTTCCTTTATTTTTTGTATGAATCCAGGTAGATAACCCCTCCCGGTCACACGGTCAGATCCAAAAGTACCGGTCGGTTTTGGTGGGACCCTTTTTTTGGAGTTTTTGCGGGCAAAAAGGAAGACCCGTTGAAAGCAGAGCGAACGATCTGCGACAGTGCGTGAGCCTGGTACACAATTTTTTGCTGCGAGAATGGCTACTGGGATAATTTATAACATATATCTATGTCCATCTTTGAATTTGCGGGGAACATTCTTTCTTTTTGTTAAAAGGTTTTGAAGCTACTGGTAAATCACTGCCTACCCACTCATGGGAATATTTCATTTGAGGTATGCGTAATATTATGATTGCTTCTCTATAAACAGTTTTTATTTATTCTGTTTCAAGTGCCAATGTAAAAATCCTGAATTTGATTGTAATTGTATATATTAGTATTCATTAAAAGTAAAGGAAAATAGTTGTTTGTTTCAGTATTCATTTTCGTATTTTTATTAATTGTTTTTATATTAATGTTAAATTATTTGGCCGTCCTACGAGTATACGTAGACTAACGGCATCATTTCTATGTCGGTTTTAACACTTACAACAGGCTTCAGGTACGGATCTTGGTGATGGCATGAATGTTTGTTAGTGGTTCGGAATCCACGTTAAACTGTAGGTCCCTGTCTAATTAGCCCAAGTGTGCACAAAATCACAGTAGAGAGAGAAACCTAATCAATCTTCAGTGGCGCTATAGCCCCATGATAAAATGGCAAAAACAAAGCAATAGTTTTTATCATTTAATGTTAAAAACATAAAAGTTTCCTTCTTCTTCACTAGATATCTAATGAAGTAGAAGAAAGTGATTGCGCTAGCCAATTGGCTAGCGTTCTGGCCTTTGGTACCACAGGCTTCAGGTCTAAATCCTGATGGTGCCACGGAATGCTTATTAGTGGTTCGAATCCACATTAAACTGTAGGTACCGGCCTAATTAACTTAAGTGTACACAAAATGACCGTAGAACAACAAATCAATCGTGTCTGTACAGTTGAGGGATTTGATAAATCTGTAGGCGGAAAAGTGATTAGTTTGAACAAGCGAGGGGAGGGAGTAAGGGATAAACCATTTCGCGTTACTTTTCTTCAGAATTGTTATAGTTCAGGGGTTCTCAAATGATTCCCTGCAAATTTTAGATAATATTATATTTCGATATTCCACTTGCCCTGTTATTCTAAAGTAATATGCGTCCGGATATAAAAATATTCTTTTTGTTATCTGTTTTAATTAGAAAAACTAACCTTTCTGGTTGCTTTTTTTTTTTCCATAAAAAGTGTCAAACAGTGATTTTGCGCCGAAGAATGTTTTCGAAAAACTAGGCGTGTGTGGTTTGTCGCTCTAAGATCATTTTTTCCCACATTTTAGATTAATTAGACCGGGACCTAGAGTTTAACGTGAATTCCGAACCACTATCAAACATCCATGCCACCGCTAGGGTTCGAACCTGAAGCCTGTGGTACCAAAAGTCAGAGTGCTACTCCATTTGCCATCAGGTCGCTTTCAGGTAAAGAGACGAATTGAATTAAATTAAGCACTAACTTTTTTTCCTATGTTTTATATTCAAAAGAAAGAATACTAAATGTATGGAGAAAACTTACTACAGTTTGCTAAGCTGCTCTTTTTACATAAACACAAGCTTATTGTCCTTCTATTCAAGAGTAAAGCATCTAAAAATAAATTGCAGCCAAAAAAACTCAGTTATTAAATCTTTCCAAGAAATTGAAATAGTGCAAAAAAAAGGGATAAAGTCATTAATAAAGCAGTCTCAGAAAACCACGCCATTAAAAGTTTTTATAAATATGTTCTTTGGAATTAAATGGCATTAGAAGGAGGGGGGTTACTTTAAGAGTCAGAGTGGTCTGATAAACAACGCTTGGTTTGATAAAAATAACTAAGGAAGTTCGGTTCTAATCCCATCAAATGATGTTGAACCGAAAGTCTCATGCCTGTACTTACAACAGGCTTCAGGTACTAATCTTGGTGATGGCATGAATGTTTGTTAGTGGTTCGGAATCCACGTTAAACTGTAGGTCCAATTAGCCCAAGTGTGCACAAAATCACAGTAGAGAGAGAAACCTAATCAATCTTCAGTGGCGCTATAGCCCCATGATAAAATGGCTAAACAAAGCAATAGTTTTTATCATTTAATGTTAAGAACATAAAAGTTTCTTCTTCTTCACTAGATATCTAATGAAGTAGTTCTATTTTTGGATTTTAATTTACATTTGGAATTAGCTAGTTGCAATTTAAAACACGAGAAATAAATTAATTCACTTTTTTGTATGCTCGTTGCCACCGAGGCGTGAAGCGCTGACCAATCACTAGCCTCATCACGTTCGCCTGAAACCGGTTTGAAAACCACCGCTTCGAGTTGACCAACTTTAAACTCGAAGCGGAACTTCACTAGGCGTAATGCTATTTCTGACGTTTCGCTGTGAAGGGGTCGAAAAATTTTCTCCCCTGCCGTGTGAATCTTCAACGCTTCACGCCTCGGTGGGAATGAGCCTTAAGGGTCAGATGGTCTGGTAAACAACGCGTGGCTTGATAAAAAGAACCAAGGAAGTTTAGTTTTAATCCAAAGGATAAACAACACGTGGTGTCATAAAAAGAACTAAGGAAATTTGGTTCTAATCCTATCAAACGATGTTGAATCGGAAGCCTCTTGTCTGTATATATCCCAGGCTTCAAGTTCGATTCCTGGTGGTGGCAGGGATGTTTGTTAGTTGTTCGGAATCCATGTTAAACTGCAAGTTGCGGTCTAATTAGCCTACTACTACAAATGTGTAGTAGTAGTAGGATAACTAGACCCTACTACTTTAGCGTACAAACCTACCTACCTACTACTTTACTAGTACACCACATCCCTGTGCCTAGAGCTAAGTTGCCCTTTTACAGTTTGGGAATGACGTGGGCGAGAGAAGTCTGACTGGGCTCTGTGACGCTCTACTGTCATATGAGATCGGGACCTACGGCTTAAAGTGAATTCTGAACCCTTACAAACATCCATGGCACCGCCAGGATTCGAACCTGAAGCCTATGGTACCAAAGACCAGACTGTTATTCCATTTACCATCTTTGCCATCTTGCCACTTTGAGTTAATGAGACGAATTGAATTAAATTAAGCACTAATTTTTTTTTCTCTTTTTATATTCAAAAGAAAGATTAAGTTTTGTATGGAGGAAACTTACTACAGTTTGCTAAGCTGCCCTTTTTACATAAACAGAAGCTTATTATCCTTCTATTCAAGAGTAAAGAATCTAAAAATAAATTGCAGCTAAAAAAACTCAGTTATTAAATCTTTCCAAGAAATTGAAATGGTGCAAAAAAAAAAGGGGTAAAGTCATTAATAAAGCAGTGTCAGAAAACCACGCCATTAAAAGTTTTTATAAATATGTTCTTTGGAATTAAATGGCATTAAAGGGAAGGGGGATCTTTTTAATGAATAAACATATGCTCAATCCAAGGAAGGTGGTCTTAACATCATCCACCGGCTCTATTTTTGGATTTTAATTTGCATTTGTAATTAGCTAGTTGCAATTTAAAACACGAGAAATAAATAAATTTATTTTTTTGCATTTTTACTTTAAGGGACAGAGCGGTCTGATAAACAACTCGTGGCTTGATAAAAAGAACTAAGTAAGTTTGATTCCAATCCCACCAAACGATGTTGAACCAAAAGCCTCGTGTCAGTACATAACATAAGCTTCAGTTCGAATCCTGGTGCGGTATAGATGTTTGCAAGTGGTTCGGAATCTACGTTGAACTGTACGTTCCGGTCTTATTAGCCTAAAGTGTACACAAAATGACCGTAGAGAGACAAATCAAACCAAACTAATCGTGTCTGTACAGGTTATGGATGTGATAAATCCGTAGGTGGAAAAGCACACAAACCTTGAACACGAGAAGGAGGGTGTAAGGGATAAACCATTTCGTATTACTTTTATATAAAATTGTTATAGCTCAGGGGTTCTTAAAGGATGTAGCTTAGAAAATTTTCAGGTGCGCCCTGTGATATTCTAGAGCAGGGGTCTCCAAACTACGGCCCGCGGGCCAAATCCGGCTCGCGATAGCGAATAACTTACTGTTGCTGTAATAAGTTGGATAAAAACCACAGAATGATAATAACTCGGTTTTATTTATTTGCTAGGTAAAGCTTAATGACAAGCATAATACGCAGAAAATTTAACTTAAGCATAACAACTAATAAATAATTTAAATGAATCCCACTAACATTATAAACTAGTGAACATCCCGCGGTTACCCTCGGTAGTAATGTTGGGGTAAAGAGTATCGCATATGTATGTATATCGATGTTTGTAATGTATATATCCTGAATCAAACATATGATTTTCATCCTGAAAATACCTCAGGAACGGAAAAGCTAAATTAACGCGAAGGAGACTGAGGGGTATCCACTTGTAAAAAAAATGAATTTGTGTAATTGATTTTTCACTGACAATAATTTGTAGTTGGTAAAAATAAAATTGATCCACAATTATTAAAAGAGATTTAAGATGCTCATCGGTTAACTTAGATCTGTAAACATTCTTTGTGTACTTCATTTAGGAGAATGTTTTCTCACACAAGTAGTACCAAAAACAGAAAAAGCAGCCCATGAGCAAATTTACGTAAATGATCAAATTGTATCAGTGGAAGACTCTTATAAAACTCCAACAAAGATAAGTTTTGATATTTGTTCTTAATTATATCACTGCACTGTAAATCAATAATTTCCATTTGAAGTTCCGAGGCTAGGGTTTCAATGTCAGTATCAAAAAGTATGTTGAAAAATCGTAATTTCATTTGCAATGACATCAAAGTCTGAGAAACGAATATCAAAATTTATCTCCAAAGCACTGAAAACTTCGACTGCACGGAAACTGGCTCAGTAGTGCAGCTGAATATTTCACATGTTATAACATGTGTGAAATTTACGTAATTGTGATTGAAACAATGTTATTTTCTGCCGGAACGATTTGATATTAGTGTATAGATCAGGAAGTTGGTTTTCTCCTTGCAATCTCAAATTTAGTTCGTTCATATGTTTTGTTAAATCAACATAGAATGCTAACTTCCACAGTCATTCGCTATTTTGTAATTCAGTAAAAGGGCGATGCTTTTCATTCAAAAAAATTTCGATCTGTACTCGAAGTTCAAAAGCGCTGCATGACTTTTCGGCAACTAAGCCAGCGTACGGCAGTATGATATGGTAAATCATTTTCTCCCATGTCTTCAATAAACTCGCGGATTGTCGGTGTTTCAGCCCAGTGGATCTGATGAAATTAACAACTGATATGACTAGTTTTAGAACTTCAGACATATCCAAACATTTTCCGCACAAGGACTGTTGATGAATGATACAATGCAAGACTAAAGGTTTCGAACCATCATTTCCCACTGCCTTTGACACAAGTGCAACCACTCCTTTATTTTTACCTCCATCAGTTGTAATAGATTTCAAGTTTTTCCATCGTAGGTTCTTTTTATTAATGCAATTGTCAACTCCTTAAAAATATCTTCCCCAGTAGTCGTGTCGTGAATGCTATCAATATCAAGAAGTTCATGCATTTCATAGCTTTTATTTACTCCTCGAATAAAAATCAACACTTGAGCCATATCTGACACATCCAAGGCCAGAGAAAACCACTCAAGATGTTCATTTTTGTCAGACAGTTACGATGATATATCTTTTGTGATGTCTCAGCAACTTGTGTGCAACAAAAAGTTTTTTGTGTACCCCTCGGTTTGCTGACAAACTGATAGTTTTAAATAAATTTACCATTATTATTATTTTACCTTTACCACATTTCTTCGGCTACTGCAATTACGCATTCTTTGATCATTTCTCCATAGATGAATGATTTTTCCACGTTTGACATTTCAAGAGCCACACGAAAACTGGCATGAGTTATAGCTTCTTGTTCAGTATTGACTTTCGTAAGCAAAGATTGCTGCAATTTCAATCCACGCTTCAAATTTTTCTATCCACAAACTTCCAGTATATTTTGAGAAGTTTCGTTTAATAATGACGTTTAATGTTATATATTTTGAGAACAGCTATGGTTTCATTGCAAATCAAATATAGCACCTTATTACTGGACTCGATCACAAAATATTCAAAGTTCCATTGATCTTTGAATGTTCTGTATTCACAGTATATTTTTAGCTTGTTTTCCATACTAGTAAATCACACACACACAAAAAAAAAAAGTTAAATCAAAATACAGTTACGTATGGGCGTTGGTCGGATCGGTCTTTTATTCACGAATGTTCAATTGTTACTGCGCTTTCGAAACTACTACTAGTGTCATCTGCCACCCATTGCTGCTTTTGACCACTAGATGTCAAGTGTCACGGTCGTATCAATACATACAATGGTAATTAAACCAGAGAATTTAGCAAGCGTATGCTCACTCAGAACGGTTTTGGCCTATGGACTCCTGATCTAAATGACGAATGTTCTATTGCACAGTGCAAATTCCATAGAATTTCTGTCTCGGTGACCTTTTCAGCATTTAAAGATTTTTGTAATGGTTGATTTTTCTTTTGAAACAGATGTGTATATATATATATATATTATGAAGATGTATAGTATGAAGTATATGTATATTATCCAGATTACTTAAAGAGAACACAATATTGCAATAAGTACACAGTGTAGAAAATATCATTTTTTCTTTTCTTTTTGTAGCCAATGCCAGTATTCAGGAGCTTGCATCTCAGATTTTTGAGTTTAACATTGCTAATCAATGTTTAAAACCTAAAAAAGTACCATTTAAGATTAACTTTTTTTTTTAGGTGTTACTAATCTTGAGAATTAAAAGGGGTCATTTAAAATTGTCAATAGATATTGCTTTTTTTGCATCAATACTTAAGATTTAAAATAGTGGCACAACATTGTTAATTTTTTTTCTTTACATAAAATGAAATTAATACACAATTACACAGCAAAATTAACTTTTTTAAAATAACATTCTTATAGATTTTCAACTAAAATTTCAGCTAATTCAGCAATTTTCAGCTAATTACTCGTACTAATATTTACAATAAATAACGGCATAATAGAAAATTTTTTTTTTAAATAAAAGTTTAAAGAATTAAATGATCTTAAGAATATAGCTACTAATTGAATACATCCAAAAAAATAAGATTTCTATCAAAAAAATTAATGCACAGGATAAGCGTTACCTTTTAAATAAATGAACTTAACCAACATTTGTGCAATGAGGACAGGAAAGCGTAATTTCTTAGAGAGAATCCCGTTTCTACTACTGACAGTAGAAAAGCCTTTTCTTGCATTGCAATCGGGGAAAAAAAAAGAAGTGGGAAGGAAGTAAATATGCATAATTGGGAAATCAGAATAAAGGTTAATTTCTCTATCTTAAAGAATGCCACCAGGGAGTGTAAGAAAATCTAGGAAATTTTTTTTTAAAAAAAAAAAAAAAAAAAAAAACCCAAATTTCATCTATATTTTTAACACTCGAAACATCAATTAAAAACCGTAAGTGATGAAAATAATCAAGGCCAAATTAGAGTTTCTAAAAGCTATGTTAAGACACAAGTTTAGTTTTTTAAAAATTTATTTAGAATCAAAAGTTATACCGCATTGCAGATTTCTTTTAAGGCCACATCTTCTTACTTTTGTAAAGTAACAGCAATTCATGCTCACTTATGCTTCTTTACTTCAAACCTCTCCTGAATATTTCAGCGAAAATTCCATTGTGAATGTGAACGTCAGCTAAAATTTTACAGCCTTTCCCTTTCAAAACCAGGCGAGATTGAAAAATCTTTGACCAATGAAACATCGGTTTTAGATGGACGATATGTTAGAAATATCGTTCATAAAATTTTAAGGGAAAGCGGATATATTCAATCCTACCACCGCTGGCTTCAAGGGATTCTAGAATTTTTAGCAATTAAAAACGCATAAATAACAAGTACCAATTCAATGCAGAAGTTAAAAGGATTAAAATAATTATCTAAGCATATTTCTCGATCTTTAATATACAATAAATTAAATATTTAAAGTATTAAAATTCTTTTATATATTATCTTGAGCAAATAGCATAAGTACAAGCAAATACTAGTTTAAAAGCAATAAATCAAACTGCACCATATAAAAACCCTGGACACAAGATCACAGTAAAATGAATAACAATCTGAATTGCCAAGCATGCTTTGCTACAAAAAGCGCTGATCACATGTATATGCAACAAGAAAGCTCTCCAGCAATTTTTCAATATATTAACGAGTTTTCCAAATCAATAAAATTTACCCAACTTTCTGGTTCTGTCATTTAATATGCAGGAACTCTATTTGATGTCTACTAGCTTAAAAATTTAAAAGCAAAAATATGAACATTTCTAGTTTCAGTGTGCAGTCGACTGTATGAGTACAGAAATCAATATGAAAATTATTTCTTAATTTCTATTTTGAGAAGGTAGAAAGTAGTACTGAACTGGGTTTTTTTTATTTACCTTTTAAATTATTAGTTTTGATTTTTAGAGTTTAGAAATTAAGTTTAAAGAAAGTGGAAACCTATTTATGATTGAAAGTTTATTAAATGAAAGAAATACAATTTCTAAAAATCTAATTTTATACATATATTACATGACAAGCATTAAAATACACATGAACATAAAACTCTGAAACCATAATTAAAATTTGTCCATATGCAAGTCCAATTTAAAATAAAATACAAAAATTAGTTTTTCTTTAAGGTTAATTTGGCATAATCATGTACAATCGAAGACTTTAACTCAGGAAGAGTACTAACTCTCAATAGCTTGCCATTAGAATATTTAGCAGGAATTGCCTGAAAAACAAAAAAACAATTAAGTTTTTTCATAATTTAAAAACACATAAAATCATTTAGCCTAAAAATATTTGCAATTATTTGCAAAAGATAAACTACAGATTACTGTCAACTTTTTTTTTTTTTATTATATATAATTCTGTTTAAGAAGCACATAAAAATAAAAGCATTTCATTACGTTTAAAATAAACTATGTACCATTTCCTTTATAACTCTACATTCAAGACTAGTATGGAACTTACTTAGTATAAACTTTTAATAACAACTCAAGAATGAGATTATAGAAGATGTTATTTATATACTTAAAGAATAAATGTAAATTGCATAAAAAAGTGGTTAATATGCCGGAAAGGGATTCAATGAATATAGGTCTAACGATATATTTTACATCACAAAAATCTACTTCTAAACCATGTTCTATTTTGCCTTTCAAATCTCTGGATCTAGTCATCCAGTTTTTACATAATTCTGTGGTTTGGTTTGTTGCTCAGTCATTTTGTGTACATTTTAAGCTAATTAGTCTGTGACATAGATTAACATGGATTCTGAACCACTAACAAACATCCAAGCCACCATCAGGATTCGAGCCTGAAGCACTAGCCAATTGGCCATCGGGCCGCCCTGCAATTCCATGACAGTCGAGAGGACTCCTTGAGAAAGTCCTGTAAAAAGGGAGTCTTGGGCAATTAAATAAGACACTGCAACAGTTGACTCAAGTTCTTTGTAAAAATTCCACACCTACAATATCCCTAATAATTGAACAGTGGCTTCAGAAAATTAAAAGCATCTTCCTACTACTGAAACTATTGTGCTTGTTCAAACTTAAAGCATATAAAATTTAGCATTTCCCAAGAATGGCACTACCTCCCTGATTTTAATTCACTGTGACACTATCTTGCATTGCATAACAATTTAAATGTATAAAGTTTATGCAAGTGGAAAAGCACCCCAGCAACTCAGCAAACTGCCTCAGAATAATGTTGGTTTGGTAACTAATTTTTTACATGAGCTATTTCTTTTACATGAACAACTTAAACAATTATAATATGCAACAGATATTCATTAGCAAATAAACATTTGGGTTATACCAAGTTTGGCATATCTGCTAAAGGTAAATGTTTTAGGCATGATTCCTACCTTCTAACTTGACCAATAACAGCAGAAAGTGTTGCAGTAATGTAGAAAGTCATATCTTCCTACCTTAAAAAATGATTAATTAAGGATAAATGACTGATCTAGATTTAATTTTTTAAACTGCAAGCTTTTGACTTTTAAAATTATTGAATCAATACTTGTATGATTTTCAGAGGAAAAAAACTTGACTAAGTTGCATTCCCTTCTGAATAAATTATCTAAGTCTTTATTAAAATTTTAAAAATAAACCAATTAAATGTTTAAAACTCTAGCAGACCTATACCTCGTATATGTTAAAAGTAAATTAATATCTTGCTACCGATTTACTCCTGCTAACAATAATTTAAATTATAAATATAGGATTTGTATAAGAAATCTTTAAATTTTATTAATAGTTTAAATATGTTGAAGTGCTTACTTGAAGGTTTGACAATTCAACATCCTTTATAATTTTACAGAGCCGTTTAACTACAGGCAAAACATCATCTTCAGTATAGCCACTGTAGAATACTAATGTTTCAGACCAAGGATTCTTAGTAGTCAGCTTAAGTGATAGAAAAAGGGAAGCTGCTGCTAAAGTAGAAGGAAAATAATGAACCAGTTCGTAGTCAAGTTGAGAAAGTTCCAAGAAGTATTTGGCAAGTGCATGAACTTCAGGTTCAACCTGTAAAAAACATAGGTAAATACATTTTAACTTTAGATTCTTAAACTTTTTCAATTAAAATAAACAAGAATTTAACCTACACTTCCAGCTTTGGAAGCTCTGCGGAGAAACTGGATGGGTAATGGCTTGCTTAAATTGAAATCTAAATTTTTCAAAATTAACTTCTCCATATTCAAGATATCAGATTTTGTATAGGTATTATCAGTAATAAAGACAAAATCGCTGATATCTGGAGCATACATTTCTTCATACTTGGAAGCAATAAACAATGCAGTTACTCCAACCAACTGAAGAAATGTTCTTTTAACTTCATCAATCTAAAATGAAAAAGATTTAAAGCACCAATATACCTAAAGATTTCTTTAATAATGATTTTTGAAAATAAATATAAAAATCATTAAAGCATCTAATTTGAAATTCAACTATTACAGTTATTCAAAAAATTAAAATATTTAGATGCAGCATAGACATAAGTAACATCAAATACTGTAATCCGTTTCTTTTATGATACCTTTATATAATTCACTCAAAACCCACGAATAAACTTGTTGCTTTGAGTGATTACAAAAGATAGTACTATATATTAACTACACCAGAAATTAAATTCTTTTTGATAATATGTATTTTATTAAGAGTTATAATAACTCAACATAAGATGCGTTTAAATTGTTTGTGAAGCTTTATTTACTAAAGTAAAAATACTTTTAAAAGTGTAGAAAACTGGAATCTCTTTACGACAGCCTTTTTCTAAATTTTAATGAATACTTGAAATTGATTAATAATGCACTTTAACACAAAACTTAAATTATGAAACCATGTCAAATCTTATAGAACAATTTTCTCTATTTAGATGTGGGTTGCCTTAAAAGGCTAGTTTATATATTTTTAGAATGTTTAAGTTAATTAGTTAACAAATATATTAAGCAATACTTAAAAATGAAAGTTCTAATAATTTTATTTTAAAAATTTAATTCTAAAAGCCAATTAGGAAGATTTATTTAATTTATAGATTTTCAATACTGAAATTTTACCTGCAGAAACCTGTCAATAATAGAAATTGTCATGAATAATGTTTCCGGCAGGAGATGAAAACGAACATGTACTTGAACTATCCAGTCAACTAGTATTGCTCTCATCTTGGGTGTTACTTCAGGTTGTATATCCAAAAAATGATAATGAATGGGAAACAAAGTCTAAAAAATTAATATAATTAAAAATACATATAATATGGAACCTGATTACTATTTCAACCTAGTTTATGATCCAAGAATTTAATTGGATCAAACATTGAATAAGTTAACTATAATGCCAAAAAAATTTTCAAAAATGTTATTTAACTGCTTGAATCATTAAAATGTAAGCCATATCTAAAATACTCAAACATTTTGAAATTTATAAATATTTAATAAAAATTGATACAAAAAAAGTTACAACTTGCATGTTTATATCAAAATAAAACCATTTTTTAAAATGCATCAAAAAAGCCAACTAGAATGATTTAGGCCATTCCATTTCACCTCTGATATAAAATACACCATTAACCTGAAAATTAGCTTATAAAAATTTATATATCTAGAAATATCTAACAGTTCCTACATGTACATAGTTGTCAAATTTATCAGTTAAGTAGACAAAGTTATATTTTGTTACCTTTCATTAACAAAGAATTTGATAAAAATGTCAATATCTCACAATAACTTAAAAAGTCGTAGATAGTTGATAATGTATATCAAAGAGATTTATCTCAGCATAAAGAAAAATAAAATAAGTAAAGCTAAATGAAGTTTAAAGCTTATTGAATCTTAAGTTTTTAAAAATTAGATTTAACAAGAAATTTGAAGAAATAAAGGAAAATATTTCATAATTCAGAGAGTTCATTAAGATTATATTTGATTAACTTAGTGTTTTAACTAATTCCCAAGAATATCTCAATATTTATGTATAATTTATAGGATTGCATTTGAATATAATGTGCCACGTTTTCACAAATAGAGAGCGAGATTTAAAGTTACTACAAATGAAATTGACTGAATCTATATACAAAACCATGCCTATATTCACAACGGAATACATAAATCTTATTTTGCCGAAGTACTTGGATCTATACACCATTTTAAATAAACTAGTTAATATTCTGAAGTTAAAGTTTTAATTTGTCAGAAAAAATATTTGAAATATCAAATGAAGGCTTTCCAAGCTGAATGTGGTCAACAGTAACTTTACTTACCTCCGAGTATCTCAGATAAATATAAATCTCGTTAATGTAACAACTAACAAGTTGTGGGTTTTCGTAATCATCTTCATCAATTCTTTCAACATTATCAGGTATTTTAATTGGTGAAAGAGTATCAATAATTGCTGGCAAAGCATTTTTAATCTCTTGTATATTTAAAAACTCCTATAAAAAGAAATTTACGACTTTGAGAACTTTTATTTTCAAATCAAAAATAAAAATATTAGAAAGGTTAAAAATAATTTATAAAAACTTGAATTCATACAAGTACTTAAAATTAAACGAACCATAAAGCAGATTCTACAGTATTTTTAACAATGTATGTTATATTTAGATATTTAAAAATCATGCAGGCTAGTTTAATATTATATATCAATTTTCATGCAAAAGTTAATTTCTTAAATATATAAAGGCATGATGGTTGTTTTAATAAGGTTTTATTATTTATCTGTAAGAATAATAAAGCTTTGGAAAAGCTTTGAAATTTTTTTTTTTTTTTTTAATTTAGTAACATTGACTTTATGAACAAATTCAATTTTAGAAAAAAATCTATTAAATGTTTTAAATGTTATAAAAAGAAATTAATCTAAATTATCAATAAGAATTATTATAAAAATACTTTTCATTTAATATCTTGTAGATTAAAGTCTTCAGTGAAATCACATTTATTAATAACCTATAATTATATTAAGAAAGGCATCTTCAGATTAAAAGCTTTTACATTTGAATATCATAAGTTATCTTATGCTGCAAGACAAGTTTTAATATGCAGTCTATATTGATTATATGATCAGCATAATAGTCTAGGAAAATCTGATCGCATATACAAAACAACTTTAAAATGAGTTTAGTTTAAGTTAGAATTATGATCACGTGTTTATTTCTGATTAAAACAATTTTCATTTTAAAATCAATACAATGTAATTATAAGGACTAAAAAACTAAAATTTTTAATGAAACTGATCAACTTGCCTAATATATATGATAGCCTAATACAAGTGAAATAAAAACCTCCAAATTAACAAGAACAGATTTTATAGAATAGTAGTCAAATTACAATCAACAATAAAAATGATATTTTTAATGTTTGATGCCTTTTTTTGACACTTTATGGCCTTTACTAATTATACCCATCGCGTCTATTTTTAGTCACTCTTATTGTTTACTTCTATTACAAGAAATTGTAATAGAAGGGGAAATACTTATTAAATTCAATCATTAATCTTATAAGTACACCTTATCAAACCATTGTTTTTCATTTGATTCCTATCAATCGAGTTAACACTTTTACTTAATTTAATTTTTAAAAATCTAATATACAGGGGACATCTTTATAAATTCTGGTTTTCAGAAGAAAAACAACTTAAAACAAGTTTAACATAGATACATTACTAAACAAAAACTGAGAAATTAACTAAAGCATGATCCATTGTAATAATGAAATACAAATTATAGGTTTTAAATAGGCTAAATGTATACATTCCATTAAAAATTAATTCCGCTTGATTACTAACAAATACACACAGATGCTAAAACATCATGAAATTAAAGGATGAGTTTAATAAAATGAACATTTATGATCCGAGCCTAAATATAATTAATATTAAAACTTTATTTTAATTTATTTAAGCCTAATACAGCATAAGTAATAAAAATTGCTGTTGCCATTAAAAATGCACATATTAACCAGATAGGCAAGATGCAAGGTTATTAAAAAAAAAATCGGCAAAGGCAATTGCTAACTTAGCGGAGGGACATCAAATATAGAATTTTGTAGTTTGAGAATTCTTCTAAACAATTCAAATTTAATTTAACATAGATTTAAGGAGATCTTTGATAATTTCCTTTCAGGAAATTATCAAAGTACATTTGCACTAGGGGTTGAATCTATTTTCTTGTTTTACCCAATTTTCCAAAATAATTTAATCATATGTTTTATTTATTTTGACAAAAATGACTTTAATATTGCATAACAAGACACTGATAATTGAAAAAACTTAAAGAATAAAACCTACTTCTGCTTTCACATCTTCAAGTACTTTAATTTCTTGATCTTTTACCTTAAGAAAAGTCTTAACTTTAATAGTATCCTTTTCTTTATCAACTTTAAGTTTAGATTTTTCTTCTCTGACGTTCTTGGCTACAACACCATCTTTCTCTTTTACTGCAATCCTAGTTTTAACATCCTTTTCTTTGAAACTATTCTTTATTTTAATATTTTCCTTCTCCTTAACAGTTATTTTGGTTCTATTTTCCTTCTCTCTGGCTCTCGCATTTTCCTTAATGCTATCCTTGACTTTAAAACTTTCTTTCAGCATAACATTTTGAGACTTTTCTTTAAGAGGTACCTGTAAATAAGAGTCATTGCAAAAAAATTGAAGTGTTAAATAAGCAATTTAAAAGAAGTTCATGGTTATTCTCATTTTACATAAATTAATTAACATTGAGTACAAAATCTAATGCATAATTTCTGAATATTAACATAGAACAAGATGAAATTTTAAAATTGTCCAAGACTTTATATACAAAATAGAATTATAAAACATCCTATCATAATGTAGCTTAAAACTTTAATTGCTTCTTCAGACTTGCTTCACAATAAGTGATATCATAATAAAGTGATATTAAGAATGCATAAATTGCCCAATTACAATTGGAATTATTTTATGTATAATGGTTAAAAACTCCCATTCCACTATATACAATAACATATGCAAATAAATTCAGAGCTTAAATTTATGCAAATTATGAAGATAAAATAAAATTCTTTTAACTTTTACAATTGTAAACTTATGAAGTCTTTACATAGAATTAAAAATTTATACATAGGCGATATCATTCTAACATGTCGCAAGAGTTAAAATAAATATACACTTACGAGAAACGACTCATTTTACTTTGAACACTACAATAATTAAGTACAGTTAGTAAAAACAAGTTTAAAATGAAATGTTACCTTAGTGACAGCATTCTTGCTCGCATTTTCCAAGCCTCTTAACGGCTTCCGAACAACAGCATTTCGCAAAGGCCTTTTGATGCCTATTAAATTTTCATTTTCTTGATTGCTAATAGTTTGCTAGAAAGAACAGGAATATTTATATAACTTATTTAATAGCATAACTCTAATTAAATAAAACAACCATTTCTTACCATTATTCAGATATGCCTTAAAGCAATTACAAATAAAAAAAATGTAACCAAACTAAATTCTTAAGTTAATCATATAAGCAAAAAGGTTTTTGTGATGCCAGTTGCGAATATTTATGAATTTAAAATTCGTTCCCTTTCTTCTGATTGGACCAGAAAATTGTGTTTATAATTCAGTCAAATTAAAATATAGGTTGTTATAAAAATAAATTTTGCAATAAAAAATTTTAATGGATAAATATTAGCAATTTCTAAAAATTAAGTTTTAGCAAAATTTTGCTTTGAAGTTTGATGAAAATGAAAAATATAACAAAAATATCACCTTACAAATTTTAACATTATTAATAAATTTTGAATTTTCAGATATTTAAGAAGCAAAAAGAATATTTTTAAACTCATAATAATTTTTTGCGTCAATTCTAAACAAAATTTGAGTCTTATACTACCTGGTAAGTCAATAGTAACATTCAGTTTTTCAGTAGTGTATTAAATCAAAACTAATTGTATTTATGCTAGATAAATAGTTACTAAAATTCTTTCGTTAAATGATAAATAAAGGCATAAATAAAATTAATATTAAATGCTATAAAAATCAAGTTAATTTTATTTCATTCTGTGGTTGCATTCATTTACAATCGAAATATAATTACTAGCTTAATTTATTATTTTTATTATGTTTAAATACTTCCTAAAATTTTGCTATTTATTCGAATTAATTCTATACAAAATTTTAGGAAAAAAATTATAAAGTTAATCTTAAAAGCTAAAATGATGATAAGAAGTGAAGAATGTTTATTTACGTAACAATTGTTGCGTATATATTGCAATTCGGACTATGTTATGTAAACAACTAGATTTTGTTCTTATTTTGTTTCGCGCATATATTTTATTAAGTTTTCA
Source organism: Caerostris extrusa (assembly GCA_021605095.1). Classification (NCBI taxonomy): domain Eukaryota; kingdom Metazoa; phylum Arthropoda; class Arachnida; order Araneae; family Araneidae; genus Caerostris; species Caerostris extrusa. The sequence continues at coordinate 47,626 of BPLR01018073.1, read as the reverse complement.
TCAGACCTTTTAATATACAGATGCAGGATTTAACTCGAAAAAATATTATTACACCATGTGTTTTTTTCTTAATTTTTCCATATTGCAGTGCCATACTGTGACATATGAACATAAGTTAGGCTCACTGACGTATCAAAATGAAGCAACCGTTGGTTCTTTAGGCATATCACTTTCCAAACGGCAAGCAGTAGATAATGTTAATCAAATTCAAAATTTAAGTATTTCTGATAATAAAACAGCTTCTGTTGAATTTTTAAGCAATCGAACAGTTTTGCAAACAAAACCACCAATCATCAGTGGTGAAGTAAACATTACACAGAGCTTACCGGCATGGATGACAACTATAAAAAGTGGTGCATTACAAAGAACTGGTTTTGTTGCTCTTGGTTTTATGTCGATTATTGTAATCTTTTTTGTCGTCAGAGGCGTTAGGTATTAAAATTTTTGAATCTTTGTTTTATATTTTGCTTTTGCAATGTTTAAATTTCTGAAACATGTCTAATTTTTTTTTTTTTTAATTTTAAGAAAAACTTATTATATATTAACTTATTGTGCCAATAATTTTTATTTTCATTAATGTCTTTCAGTGAGACTATTTTTAGAATCATCACTAAAAATTAATTACTCTGAGATAAATATTTTCCTTTTAATTGCGTGCACACACAAAATAACCTTTTAATGTATGAAACAACTTTGACATTATAAATTGTAATAAAATATGTTAATGAACTATTTAGAATTTTTTTATCATTTTTTTTTTTCTCTACTAAATCTTGTCTGATTATTAACCAACTCTATAGAAGGAGAAATCTTTTCCATAAACTTTCTTAAATTAAAAAAAAAAAAAATGATTTAACTGCTATTTTGTTTATATTAAGGTAAATTGATAAGAAAGCATAATAACAACAGTATTGGTAATTTTAATGAAAGAAGTCACATTATTTGGCAATATTTTTTTTTGAATCGTTGGCACATTTTGACTCACTTTTTCTTACCCTCTAATGATGGAAAAAAAAAAAATACCACTTTTGATTTTCTAGAAATTAAATCAAATTGTTTAGAATTTATTATAAAAATTACCATAACTTCATGTCAAATGTTTTATGGGCTATTTCATAAAGAGACATTTCCTTTATTCCTGTTTTGATACTTGCAAAGATTGCAGAGGTAGGAGTAAAAGTTAAGAAGGAGTCACAACGATAAAAATAAATTAAGGTCACTCCTACATACATGTTTCTATATTTGAATTTTCAACATTGTAAAATTCTTTTAATGTTACATTATTGTGTGGATATATGTGAAGTTAATACTGGAGTTTTCCATTACAGGATTATATTCTGTGAAAAAAATATAGAAATCTCTTTTGTGAAGAAAATAACATTGAATATAAGAATGGAAAACAATTCAATTTAAAAAAGGAGAAATAAAAGACAATTTTTAGTTGGGGTTATTTTATTTATTGCTTTAAATTTTATTTTATATAAAAATTTGGGGCAAATTCTATTTCGTGTTAAGTTTCAAAAGCAATTCCATATTTAAGGGAAACAAGTGTTGATTTATAATTTATTTCAAAAGTAAAATATTTTATTCGTTGTTTAAAAGTGAATAATGTTACGTTGAAACTCTTGTTTAATTAAATTTCATTTTTCTTATTACTTAGAAAATGCATTTACTATTATTTTATATACACTCAAGAGCCAAAACATTATGACCACCTGTCAATAATGAGTTGGCCCACCTTTTATGGCGCGCAGCACAGCTTCAACCCGCCTTGGCATGGATTAATACCACCACTTAATACCAGTTAAATACCACTTCCATCTGATCACGTGCCTTCCATGTCATCCAGGCGAGTTCATTGCAAAATGTAGGGGTGGTCATAATGTTTTGGTTCTTGAGTGTATATTATTAAAGATTATCTTAATTTTTTACTTGCATATATAAAGGTCTAAAATGAAAAACAAAAAATTTCTTAATATAAATATTGTTTTTAATTTTGATTGTTTTTCTAAATTAATAAAATTTTCATTGAAATGTATTGTGTAATATCATTATTATTTGTATATCCTATCCAGACTTCGACACAAGAAGAGTAAAAGTCGCAAATATGGCATTATTACATCTACAGATATGGAAATGGAACCTTTGGATAAAGATGATGATGATGAAGAAGAAACAACATTGTTTGATGCTCAACATAAATATTCACTACAATAAATAAAATTGTTATAATAATTTGCCTTATTTTTTAATTCTAAATTTATTCTTGGACCAGAGAATTGTAAATTTGTAACTTTCTCTTTATTTACAATCTAAAATTTGTTATTAAAGAAGATTGATAAAATTTAATAATTTGACATTTACCTTATTTAAGTTATAACATGTTTAATAATAAATTAAAAAAGATGAGTGTATTATAAAATTTACAAACATTGAGGGAAATCTTTATATGCATTTTAAATGTTAACTTTTTTTTATGATAATTATGACGTAGCCAGAGTTAAATTTTTAAAAATTGTATTTTTTAGTACAAATCATTTATATTTTACAAAAAGTCTTTTGTCAGATATTGTTATTATTTTGCATCTGTTTATACTTCTAAGAAAATATTCATTATATAACAATTTTCCTACTTATATTTTCATATAAAATCTAGTCTTATTTTGTATGCTTTGCTTACTGTGTAGTCTTGATGAAGTTTTATACATAATGTTATGTTTGTTTGCAGTGTTACAATATATATATATTTATTTTTTTAAAAGAAGTAATGTTATGTGCCTGGCATATGTATAATCAAATTTATAATAGTTTCAATTTTATTAATGAAATATTGTATGTTAAAATTTATAAATTAATTTTTTTTGTATTGATTTTTAAAAATGTTATTATTTGCCAGAAAAATAATTCTATTTGTTCTAGTCTATAGGGAAATGTTTGCCATTAATTTTTTATTCTTGATTCAGAAAAGAATTTTGTTAATAAAAGTATTTTATTTTGTAATTTTTGAGAAAGAAATGTGTATTTTTTTTTTTCACAAATATGAAATTATAAAAGGTATTCATTCTTTGAAAAGTACATTGGTATGTTATATAATACAACAATTTCTTTTTTAAACAATTTAATATAATATAGTTTAAGACATTTTTCTATTAAGATATATAATTAAAAATTTAAATACTCAACATTATATTATTTGAAAAAGTTAAAATATAGCTATGCATTTTTATTATTCATATCCTCTGTACTTTTAAGAGGAAATTTAAATTTGATGTTTCATAAAAAAAAATCTAACTGTTGTAATTTTACTTTGTGATATATGATCTAGTTTATCAACAAAATCAAATTACTTCATTAATTATATAGGTTATTATATTTTGAATTTTAAATAATAATTAATGGTTTTAACTTTCAAAAAAAAAAAAAAAAAAAAAAATTTTTTTAATATATTTACTGTAAGTAGATGTGCTTTTTAACCTGAAGTTTGGAAGATATTTGTTTTTAAATTACTGAATAAATAAAAAAAAGTATGATTTTATTTCTAAATTCAATATTTAACCATTACTTACATTATATTTTTCAGAATTCATAAAGTTTGTTGAACTAATTTAATAGATTTTATATAAGAGTTTCAAAAAAATAAGTATATCATTATATGTTTGTTCTGGAGGTAGAAATTATAAAATGGTGTATTACCTCAAGTATGTTTCACTCAAATATTGAAGTCTTGAATTTCTTTGTGAAACAATAAGTGCATTTTGACTGCATAATCGACAGAAGAGTTAGTTAAAAATGGAACAAGGCAGTCAGGTTGCATGAAAAGATGAAAGAATAACATTATGATCCATTATATTAGTATATTTCAGGACATTGAGTGATTCTTGTTACAATTCGGGGATATTTTTATATGTGTTGAAATAAGACATCACTGAAGGAGATTGTTTTTTTTCATTATCATTCTATTAGCATGAGCATTACTATAAATTTTGTAGGGAATCTTTAGCAAATGTTATTTTTAAGCTTTAAATTTCTGAAGAACTTTATGCTTGATGCATGTTAATCAGAGTACAGCATTTTTAAATCTTTGAGCAAATGATTGTTTAAAGCACTATGTAATGTCAGTATTTTATTGTCAAAAGAAGGAGTTCTATATATATCAGAATGATAGGAGGTAGATCTGGATTTCATCAGACTGAAATGAAAATATACTTTCAATTCTTTATAGATAAAATGTTCCAATCTCTGCTATAATTTCTTATGCAGTTTTTTTATTAAAAATTTATCAAATTTAAATTATGAATACAGATTTTCAAAGTTGAGAAAACACTTATTAACATTGTAAGGAAAATGTTAATTTTACAGAAATTTAACATAAAATTATAGAAAATTTTATTTTGTTAGAAATTAATATTTTGATATGTATTGTTCATAGAATTTAATTGTAATATAAGACTATCATCTTTTAAATAATGACATCAAGAATGATTTTAACTAAAAATACATTTTAATTATTAACTGAATATGGATTAATAAGAGATTCTAATAATAATAATTATATATATATATATATTAGGAAATTATATTTAAACATTTAAAATCATTTTCAAATTCAAGAAAATTTAAGTAGTCATATTTTTAAATAAAATTAAAAGTTAAGATATAAAATACTGACTTTATTGTTCCTTTCTCAAGGTTAAAAAATGTAATAATATGATGAGACTTGAGTTAAATTTCTGATTTCATTTTACATTACTTCTAATTTAAGAAGAGAAAAACAATTTATTATACATTGGGAAAATATAAATTGTTTTTCTTTTTTTTAATTCGGAAAATTATTTGATATTTTTCTGCCATTATTGTTAACAAAATTCAAGTGCCTACATCTTTTAGCAAGATCTTTCTTCATTAAGTTGGTCTTCCAATATTAATCAGCTTATTTAAAAACAAATATATTTTAGAAGTATTTTGGTATTTCTTTTAATAAATATTATAGAAATATTTCATATATCAACTAATGTATAGGAATGCAATAACCAAATCGGCACTAAAAAAAATTCAAAATGTGTACTGTGTTAAGAATCAAACTGATTTTTGTATATTAAGTATATTATTGAGTTCATAAGATTCTAAGAATTTAGTTTAGTATAATATGCTTTGTAAATAATGAGGATGTTATTGATACTTTTTTTAAATTGTGAAATAGCAGCATTTACCATTAATTTCAGCTATATATAGATCATAATTTAATCAGTTACAAATTAGCTACTCATATTTACTACAATAAAACAACCACATATATTTGATTTTTTTTTTTAAATTTTATTTTAAAACAAAAATACCTATATCTTACAAATCCAAATAAATTTTAATCCAATTTAAATACATGGTGTATAAAATAAGAAAATCTAAAATATGGCTTAAATATAAAATTTATGGCATTGCACATATAATAAGAAATAATACATTAATAATACTCATACATAAATTAAAAATAAAAAGGAACTCAAAATGTATGAAAAATAATTAAGTAAAACTATCACTCTGGCAAAAAAAACATATATACTTACATAAAGTTAGCTTATTTAGCATTTATGTATGTCATATTAGGTTTTAAATAATAAGTTTGGATTAAAAAGTAATTATATGATTTATATTTACTCACTATTTTATTCATCATATAAACAATAACAAAATCCAATATTTTCAACAATATATAAATATAATTAAACCATCAATAACTTTTTTTAATTGAGGAATTTAAAAAACATAATTATTAATGAAATAGAAGAAAAAGAACTTATAAAATGCAATCAATGTTTTTCATTTCCTGTTTAACACTGCCATGAACTTGACCCCAAATGAAATTGTAAATTTCCTTAATTTTAATGTAAACATATTATACAAAACTCTTAAACATTAAAATATATTATAAATGAGTTAATTAATTGTTTTAACTGATTTAAATACCAAATTCTATTGCCTATTTATATTTTCTGAGATATTTTATATTGTGAATTACTAAAAAAAAATTTTTTTAAAGGAAATTTAAGATTATTATACTACACATTTTTTGTGAAATTGTTCTGTAGATATATAAAACTTAACATTTTACAACTTCTTTATCACTCAATAACTACTAATACTAATTAGAAATATTTTATGCAGGGCCTAAAAAAAAGTTAAATTTGCAAACCCTTGACCTAATTGCCTAAGAAAATAAACAATATTGAAATGAAAGATATTTAGTACAGTTTTTACAAATAAATAAACTATAAAGTTATCTACATAAATGGATATTCCTTAAATGATAAAATATAGTTTATTTTCCCAACTTTTACTTCAATTACATTTCACAACCAATTATATCAAACTTCCTTCCAATCCATAATGTCATCAATTAACCAATACATCGGTTTTTATACCATATGGTTTAACAATAAAATAATGTTATTAGTGAACTAAATGCCAGTCTCACTATTTATCGCTAAATAGTATTAAGTAGATTCTTCCTTAGATAATTGATTGTTTAATTTTGAACAAATGTGCAACATTTTTCTGGACATGAACAGCCATACAGAATTATAATATTCATTGGCAATAATTATTTAAACATAATAATTGATATTTTGAAAATAAATTTATAATATAGTAAGATATCATTCATTAGAATCAATAAATTTTTAATCAAGTTGTGCCATTAAAAAGAATAAAAATAAAATAATCCTGAGAAATAAATTATTCATAATTTCTCAATATTATACAAAATACTCTCACATACATTAAATGATGAGTAGCAAAATTAAGTTTCATTTTGAAATGCATTGCATAATGTAAAAGTAATAAAATCATTTAATATTAAAAACCAGTATCAGACTATTTTTTAAAATAACTTACATTAATGGTTTATGTAAACAAAAGTATATGAAACAAGTTTAAAACCAAGGTGCGCATACATTAAATATTTCTCAATATTTTTGCAAATAAACTAATAAAAGAAAAAGGCAAAATAAGCACTCACAAAGGTGAAGAGTATATTTTAAGTACATGTTAGATAATGGATAAAAATTTAAAATTAAATCTGTAAAAAAAAAAATTTTTTTTTTTTTTACAAAAACAAATATTACATATCATATAATAAACAGATCATATATTAAATATTTATAAAAATAAAATTTGACACTCTTTGTATATCTTAAAAAAGAATAAAAATAAAATAATCCTAAGAAATAAATTATTCTAATTTCTCAATATTATACAAAAATACTTTCACATGCATTAAAAAGTAATAAAAACATTAATAAAATTTAAAATCAGTATCAAATTATAAATATCAGCTGTATGTAATATTTTTGTGCAATAGAATATAATATATAATTAAAATCAGTATTAAATAATATATTATATGTTAATGCACAAAATTTTTACATACAGCTGAATAAAAATATTCAACAAAGAAAATATAAAAACTCAGATCTTTTAACTCTAATCACAATTTTTTTTTTTAATATATATTTGGACATTTAAACATGCCAAATCTGTAATGAAATTATTACTAAAAATGTAAAAAAATTGTTTAAACATGTAGCGTTCATTTCTTTGAAAAGGAATAATATAAAAATATGTGCAGTAAAATTAAAAAATTGCATTTGAAAAAAATTGATGAATAAATGGATTTTAAATTACAAATAGCTTTTTAAAAATCCTAGTTCTAAGTTAAAATCATTATAATAATAACTGTGACTTTATTTAAAAGAACATGCGGCCAAAAGTAAATTTCTTTTTTAAATATTTAATTTTATTTTTATAAAAATAAAAATAATATACAACAGGGATTAAAAAAACCCCTGATTATTTTACCCTTCCACTTGTCAGGCTAACAATAAAGTACGATACTAAAACTGTTTCTACAATCGTTTTCTGACAAACCTCAGAATTCCTTATTTAATTGCACATTTTTTTTAGAGGGAATTCCTTTGCAATCTTTCCTCCTCACATCTCTATATAATAAATACCTTCCAAATTGGTAATTTTATTCAAGACTTTCTCCTTGTAATCAAAAGCATTTATAATTTAAAAACTAAGTCATATATTAAAATTAATTGGCTAATCATAATGCAAGTTTTAAAAATAATATCCCCCTTACATCTTTTAATGTATAAAATTTTATTAAAAATTTTATCAATAACTGATAACAATTTATCTAAAACATTTCTTTTAAAAATGGAATTAAAGTTCATATTTTTACATGCACTCAAAAGTTTGTATTTCAACATACATATATAAAAAAATCATAAATACTAACAAACAATTTTTATAAACAGAAAAATATTAAATCATATAAATTTATTATCCAGTAGTATTCAACAAAAATAATTAAACTTATCAATAAATAAAATAGTCTTAATTTTTATAGTTAAGGGCAAAACACACTATTTTAATTAAAAATTATTGTAAATTATTTAATTTTTCTATATATTATTTTTGAATTTATTCATTACTTTTATTTAATATTAAGAATTCAACAAATAGAATTTTATATTTACAGATCCATAATATTGTAATATTTTTATAATGTAAATTAAAAAAGGCGAAGAAGAAAAGTAATTTGATCTGAAAATTGCTTTTCATGATTGGAATAATAAAATTCAGAATTTTAACTGAGATAACAATATCTAACATTCCCTTTTTTATACAAAACTTATATACTCTATTTTTTAAACTTATATGTTATGCTTAAATTTAGTATGACAATAGGCATTCCCCTACCTTCAAATCCTTCTTTTACAGTGTTTTATGGAAACTTATCAAAAGAATGTTACAAAAATATGTGAACACCAAAAATATGCAATTTACATATTTTTAGCTTCCACGATAAACACCAAGTTGATCTAATTTTTTAAAAAATTAGTTGATGTTTCAAGTGCAAAACTATGAAATAGTAGAATAAAGATAATTATGTACTGTTGAGTGTCCAATCACTTACAAATGGGGGAAAAAATCGGTTAAAATTTTATAAAATTAAAATAAATTTATTTATAAAAAGCTAGGTTTTTATAGAATCCAAATAAAAAATTGTAACTAAAAAAAAAAAAAAAAAAAAAGACTTTTTTTTTTTTTTTGCAATTCATATGAAGTAATTTTTTTAATTTAACTATAAATAAAATGTACATGCAATACAAAATAAATAATGCAGATTTTTGTGAAAACTTAGTGTGGAAATAAAAATAGTCTACAGTCAAAATTTGGCACTGAATCTACAAAAGAGATATACGTAAACTTTAAAATCATATTTTAAAAATTTATTTATGCATTGTTTTTAGACATTGCAATTCATCTAAGTAAATCCATTGAAATGATCACATTTAACTTACAGAACACAAATTTAATTTACATTTCAGGGTTTCACAAGAATGAATAAAGTATTTTGATTTGCAAAAAAGCTGTAACTATCATAATTGCATTTTGTCTGTATGACAATGAGTATACTGCTGCGTTTCAACAAATGTAATACAAAATACATAAAACGTACTTAAAATAAGCACCTTCAAACAGAACAATTTAAAAAAAGATTTCATGAATTTTTAACATAAACAATGGTAATGAAACTTTGAATAATTTTTTAATTATTTCAAGAATGTAAAGAAATAAAGATACTCAGATGAAGCATAGTCTCTGCATTTTTGAAAAAATTGCTAACAAAGTATTGCTATAAATATGCACATGTATATCACAAATTAAAAATGATTCTGTTTTAAAGTAATTTAGATTATATTTTCCCTTTATTTTATGTAATCAAATTTTCATTTAGTAACTTTATTCCAGCTTAAAAAAATCATATAAAAAAAAAATAGTCCTTCAATTTTAAGAAATATTGAAGAATTTTAATCAAATATGAGATAGTGTGCATAACTGTATGCTCTCATCACTTAAAAAAATTAACTGTTTAGTTAAATGTTAATTTTTCTATTCACAACATTTTTAATCCTAAATGTGCAGAAATAAATATTAAATAAACATTTCAAACTAGAAAAGTCATTTCAATAAGCTAGTGATGTTAAAAAATGGTATCACTTGTTACAAAAATGTTAATGAAATGTTGCCGCTTTAAACATGTGCCAACATTTTATAGATGAGTGAAATGCATTGGTCAAATTCATCTTGAAAAAAGCATTTGTAAATTCATTTAACAAGAGACTCATATTTCAAAACATTATCACTTCATAGCTTATGCTTGATTAGTATCACTTTTGTCTTGGAATGAGTTAAAAGATTTTCAAATATTTTTCAACGAGATGGCAACATAGTTCTTGGAATAGGATTTCTCAATACCAAAGTACTTTCAGCTGATATAATAGGCAAACCATTATCACAATGAAAGCTCACGAGATGAGTAACACTTTCAAAAGTCCGATCTTTTGTTCGAACCTACACAAAATGATAAACATAATAAAATGACTCAAACATATTTAATATAGAAACAATAACAGATTTCCAATTAAATTTTTTAAATACACATGAATTACAAATAGGAACCTAAATAAAACATTTGAAGTTTGGCATAAAATATTTACATTATATAATTCATAAGCAAATCCAAAATTTTATAATGCATTAATACTTATTAAACATTTTCATTGACCATTGAAAATTAACATCATCTTAAAATTCTATACTAACAATGTACTTTTAGTACCTTTATAAATGTTAACTTTTTTTTATGATTTATTTCCTTACAATTTTATTAACAATTCTAATTAATATCTTATACCCTAATTAAAATTTAAAATTCTAAGACTTCAGACTTTTGTATTCAATATCAATTTAGCACTTATATTATGCATGTATGCTACTAGTAATTAATAATGTAGATAGGTTTATATCAGTAAGAGTGCTTAAATAGTAAAAAAAAAATAATAAAACTATTACTACATACAATATCTAACTATGATATGAATTTATAAACATTATCAAATTATGAAAGATTCATAAATTATTTTCATATCTAGTTTTCTGTTATAAAATTGAAAATTGGCAGGATAAATGCTTTCTTAAGTTTTTAATTGATATTGCCATCTACAAGAAACTGGAGTATAGGAAAAAATTAAATAAAAATAGGCTGACAACAATAAAGCAATAACTAAGTAAATGCAATCAATCATTTTAGATGCACTACTTTACAGAAAAATTAAATAAAATATTTATGATGAGCTATCTTTATGTATTAAAAATTTATAAAAAAAATTTTTAAAATAAATTTTGTAGCAACTGAATAATATACTCACTACTCCTTCAGGATCAACAAGCAACAAATGCTTTCTAATCCCAGCTTGCATTCCTGTCAAGACATACTGTCCTGGAGATCCTTGAGATTCTCTAACTAGAAAATCGCCATCTCTCACAACCAGAGCTTCACTTTCCTTTCGACTAATAGGACCATGGAACCATTCTTCTTGAAGCAATACCACCCTATGATTGGCAAGACCAGCAGGCCATTTGTGCTTAACTGATGTCACAAATGGGGAGGGAGAGACACATGGAGCATGAGGTGGAGGATTGGGAGTAGGCTCTGAATTTCTATGTCTAGGTGGAGGTGGTGGCTGCTTTTGATCAACTTGCAAGGCTGATTCAAAGGTTCTAAAAAAATGGGGGTTTTTAACAATGTCATTTATGATTAAGCTTGCTATAATAAATTTAAATATCCATATTTGAATTGGCTTAAAATTAATTCGAATTTTACAATAAATTTAATATAAAATTAAGAAATTTTAAATTGAATAAATGTACAATTATATTTCAGCAAAGAATTTTACAAATCTTAGCACAAGTATTTAATTACACCAATTAAGTCTCATGCATCAAAAGCATACCATAATTGATTTACATTTCAATAATATTTTTTCATTATTATCAGCAAAATATGCTGCAACTAGTCCCATGGAATCATCAATGTAAATCATGTTTCTTTTATTATTTAAGCACAAAGAAAAATATAAATAATAAAAACAACATGTCTGATAATTTTTAATTACTGAGGCTAGGATTTGCCAACTCTGAAATTTTGGTTGCTTGCACATAAAAAGGAAAGCACTTCAAAACTTTCATGAAATAATGCTATTTATATAGTTTATTAATAAAATTAGCAAAAAATTAAACAAAAATTACTATTTTTATACATAATTCACTCAAAATAAAAAGAAAACAGGAGAGCTTTTATTTATCTATAGCACATAAATGGATAAGAAGCATCTATTTTTTTAATCCATGGTTATAAAAAGATTAGTATTTCACTATAATTATTGGATTTTATGAAACTATTGCACAAAATACAGATGAATAGATATAAATATGAAATATAATTGTTACTCTATTTTTAAAAAAAAAAAAAAGCACATTTTTTAAACAGAAAAATAATTAAATATTGGAATACTAGATACTTCCATAACAATAAAAAATATATATATATTTAAGACTTACGCATATCAAAAATATCTGCAGAACAATTTTGCTCTCTAGAGGAAACAACACTATTTACATATTCTGAAAAGAATATACAAATATATATTTTGTATATATTATATATATTTAACAAAGATTGAAACAAGAAAAACTGTCAAAATATTTTTAAATAATATTACTAAATCTATATAAATAATATGTAATATCAAATGCTTTTTATACCTGGTTCTACTGAAGGTTTTTGATTTTTGATGATGATGCTTCTGGTAAATTTGTGACTTCAATAGCCAAATGCTAGAATTTTAATCAAAGAAGAAAGTGAAATCAGTAACTTTCAAAATTTAATTTTTAAGTAGAGTAATTAATTTGTTTGTATATTCAAAATTTATATTAGAAAATAATAAAAAGTTTAGCAAAATTACAGAGAAGAATAGATAAAATTTTCTTGAATAAAATGCAAAGCATAAAAGAGACAGTAATAAAAAAATTTTGCAATATAATTTATGACAAACATTAAAAAATTTCATAAACACTAAGAAAAAGTTAAGTAAAGTACTTAATCCAAGCCAAAATATATTAGAATATTTAAAACATAAAACCAGAAAAATAGTCATTTTATACCTCAACCCCATTTTGTTGATAATCGGGTAGAGGTGGTAGTGGAGGTTGAATTTCAGGAGGTGTTTTCCTGGCAAATCATTATAATATTCGGAGTCTTCACCCCAAGCACAATCATTTCCATTAAAAACAGGGTTTCTAATCTGAAACAGAAAATTTCTAACATAAAAATACTGAAAATAAAGCAGATCTCTTTTAGATGATTCCAACAATCAAATATACAGATTCTATGCCAGTATTTAAACTGAAAAAAAAAAAAAGGGTTTAATAACTAATAAATTTTAAAATAGATAATAAAAAATTATCTTTTTAACATTAAATATACATTAAAAATTTATTATAAATATTTAAACAACAAAGTCACTAAATTAAAAAAAGTATGAAGTAATATAAATGTGATATTTGACATTTTTGGCTAGTAAATTTTAGCATCATCAGTTGCAATAGACATTGAGAATTAAATTATAGCAAATTCAGTAAAAGACAGTTGAAGGAGTGTTGTCAGAAAATTTTTTAAAGTGAATAAATATTCTTGTGTTATTATTTTAAAATCATCTCAATTATTTATTACAGAGAAAACAAACACATATATTACCACAAGATGGCTATAGAAACAATGAAAAATGCATACCTGACTAAATTAACAGAATTTTACTAATTTACAGCTACTAATTATATTAGTTTCCTGACTTTCAACCTACTGATAATCACTGTATATGTACAATAAACATTATTTAAAACATAATACATTATGAAATTTAATTTAAAAAAAAAAATGGAATGAACACCCTAAAAAAATTATTAAAATAGCATATTATATTTCTTATATGTAAAAAATACTGGAAATTTTTAAGTTTTACATAAATACTTTGTTTCTAAAACTGCATAAGAATTCGAGAAACATTAAAACTATTCTTATAACACAAACAAACATGAATTAAATTATATTAACAGTAAAGGTTATCTTTGCTCATAAGTCTAAAGCAATTCAATAACTAATTAATGCCCTACGCATGAGTACCAGAATAGCACGTTGCAGCACAGTATAAAAATAGTATCATTATACGTACTTGATAAATATGTATTTTAGCAAAGATTGAAACAAAAAAAACTGCCAAAATATTACTACATATTTTTTTAAACAAATCATAAAAAATTAATTACTCAAATCAAAGACTTATAGTCATTTATAAAAGCATGAGTCAAGCATAAGTTGTCTTTTTTTAATTCCATTTATTTTTTTTATTTCATTATTATTATAAATAATGAGAGGCATAATATACCAATTTATAGATAGTAACTCAAGTAAAAATAACTACTGCTTGCTATTATATTTAAAATGTAAAAATTACAAATAATAAAAATTTTTTAAAATTGAAATATCAATTATTAAAATAATAAAGAAAAACACTCGGCTTAAAATAATCAATCCTGCTTTAAGTGTAATCCTCGTAAAAGTTTGAAATTTCTTCCTCAATTCGTAAACTATCTTTTTGAGCTGCCTTAAAGAATTAAAACTTTTTGGCTCTGTTCCTTTTTCTTTTTAAACTTTCATTTAATACCTTTTTTTTTTTTTTCCCCCTGTCTTTTCTTCCTTTCAAATATACTTTATTTAGCTCATGAATTCCTCACACTCAAAATAATATGTTTTGAAATTTCAAAATTATTTATTCTACTATTTGCTTGAATACTACTGTCATACACAAATCTTGTGATATTGTCCTAAACAATTCTTGCAATGAGTGCTTAAAGAATTGTAAGCAAATCTATAATTTTTTTAAATAATGACAAAAACATTGAAGACAAATTAATAAAAACATCAAAAATTTAATAAGTAACAAAAATATATGAAAAAGATAATATGTTAAGTGGGATTATTATATCAAATAAAAATTTGTAAAAGTTCTCCACATAATGTAAGCAACAGAAATCAGAAAATTAGCATTGGAGCTCATTCAATTGATAGGGAACTTCATAAAAGATTGCAAATTAGCATGGAGTTCCTCTGGATGACTCACTGTCATGCATTTCTTTCGTTATTGCTCTCAAAAAAAGTTATCTATGACCATGTCAATTATGTGGAAATATCTCTGTTATAAGCTTTCAACTACTTGCAAGTGTTGATGACACTTGAGATTGTTAATAGAAAGATCACTTATATAAAAACAAGCATTTCCTGTGATTGAGTAGGCTACCAAACAGATAGATCTGGTTGTGAATGAAGGCAATAAATAAATAAAAATAATAAGTGTTCATTTAAAGAAGCATTGTTAAGAAGCATGCTGCTTATTTAAAAAACTTGAATTTCTCCACTTATAATTTATTAATTTTAATCTACTCTGAATATTTAATTAACACAGACCATAAAATTATACATAAAAATATAGTTTACTAACAGGGTTATAATGTTTTAAAAGGGTTTTTGAAAATCACATAAGTGAAAAATCATATTTCTTATTTATAAGTTTGTCATGAGATCTGTAGTAAACAACACTTTTAAAACAGTCCCTGGCAAAAAATGAAAAAAAACAAAATGTTTTAAAAAAGGAAGGTTTTGAGAAGTATGATGAGTGATATTTGTTGAAAGTGTGTTATGTGTTGCCAAATGTTGAAAGCAGTATGGAATTATACAATTTTAAAAAATTTTTAAACACTGTGCCTTACTTTGCAGTTAAATAATAAATATACATAATTACAAATTTTTAAGAAAATGGCAAAAAATTACAGGGCAAATATATTAAGATGAAAAATAAAAAGTACATAAAAGTTAATTAAAAGAAAGCAGGGCAAAGAATTTTTAATAGAGAGAGATCAACAAATGGAGAGATAGTAAAGCTTATATAGTTTTTTTTAAGAAATACATACCCTAAACACACATCCATATATATATATATATATATAAAATAAATCTAATATAAAAATAACAATACCTATCTGGAACTGTGATAGCCCGGGGTGTCTTTTTAAGATATTCTTTGAATCGTAGTTCAAAAAAGCTTGACCAATAGTAGTTATAACATCCTGAGCAAGACCTCCACCACATTCCAGCACAAAACATGCACGCGACCAAAACCGACCATCCTTTTGCTACATATGCAATAAAATCTAAAAGTATCCTATAAAAGCAAATTTTAATAACCAGTTAAAAACTAAATTTGTCGAAATAAAAAAAAAATCTAGATTTTATTTCTTATAAAATATTGAATGAAATAATAAAATTAGTATTATCTGCAATCAATTGTATAATTATACACTTATATTTTAAATGTATAATAAAACAAAATAGTATTAAGATTAAAATAATATACTATTTTTAAACTCAGGTTATTACTTCAAATGAAAAAGTCTTTATAAAATTGCTATTTGTTGAAAATATTTAGTTTTTTAATAAGTATTAATAAAAGAAAAAAAGATTTTGAGTAGCTATTGCAAAAGCTGTTTTTATAAATATTCAGAGTGTAATTTAAATGTTAATTAAATGAAACACAATGCAAGGTGTTAAAAATATGTAAATTTCTCACTTCAAAACATAATTATTCTTATAAACAGAAAAGTATACCAGAATAACTAAAATGTGAATTTCTTATAAAGTTAAAAATATAAAGTAATTAAAACTTACGGCATCTCCACCAGAAGCAAATGAAACATTTGGCATCTCATGATTAGCAATAATCTAAAAATAAAAATTAAAAAAATTACAGGAAAAAAAAGCAAGAAATGAAAACAGTAAAAACAATTAAAAAAATGAAGTATAACACTAAAAACTGAATAAATGTTTAATTTGTTTGACACAACCAATTTATACAAATTAGCAAGTTATAATTTAATTATCTCCTCATAATCCGTGCTATTAATCTGTGGAGTAAAAAAAAAAAAAAAAAAAAAAAATTCTGTATAATCAGTAATATCTCAAAATGTGTGGATGACATGTGTTTGTTCACTTAATTTCCTTGAATAATTTTTGAAAAATTACATTCTGTTCTGGTTTACAGGGGAAAACTTTTTCTGGTATCAAAATAATAGTACAAAATCAAAATAGTTACGATTAGAAATATGTATCAAAGAGTTGATAAAAAAAGTATTCAATAGTCATATTTGATAAAAATATTTAAAAAAAAAAAAAAAAACAAGTATGTTCCCAGAAAGTATTTTTGAACCTTTCATTTTTCTTTCTATCTCTTAAATTGTTACATAACATATATTTTATCTTTCCTTTCACATAAAAATATGGCTACTTTTTATCATCTTTATTTAAAAAATAACGTTCTATTTTCACACAATCAAGTTCCATCTATTATTTTTGGATAAAAGCACATCCCAGTGATGTCTTTTTGGAATAATTTTTTTTCCCTATACTTTCAAGGAAATAAATTACCGCAGATCACACAGCAGCTTAATGTTTGTACAGCAAAAATTTCTGAAGTTTTTAACCTATAAACCTAAAACTGTGAAAGAAATTTAAATACATTTAATATAAATGGAAGAATACAGATTCTTTTGTTTGATTTAATGTAATTTGCTATTTATAATACTTATTTGAATACTAAATTTTAAAATAAATAAAATATAACCTACAAAAGATTTATATTTTAAACTATTAAAAATAAACCAATGAGATTAAAAAAATCAAGTACTCTAAAAATATTAATTAGAAAATTAGATGTTAATAAATTAAAACAACAAATTTTTAGAATTAATAATTTATCATGAAATCATGAATGATTTTATAAATACTCATATTTATTGTTATTATCCATAATTTTTATTGTTAATTTTTATAATTAATATTGTTATTACCCATAAACATGTTTTTTTTATTATTATACATAATAAAAATTATTAGTGGGTTATAAATATAATTTAGTAATGAATTTTGTTAAAATCTTAAATAAATTTTTAACAACATACCTCTCAGACTCCATTACAGTTAAAGTCATGTATGAACTTGTGATAACTAAATTAACATTCGACCCAGCATAATCCATGTTAGGTTTCTCAGCTAGCATACGTGTAATTCGTTTATCTATCTGCAATGGTATGAAGTATACATATTGTTAAACCATACTGCAATTTCAATAAAAATATTCTAATTAGCATTGTAATCTTATTAACCTTAAATATAATATTAAATATACACAAAAATAACATTTAAAAATTTATAACTATAATATTTCCTTTAAATGAATGCTTATGAATTTATGAAAAATATCCATAAAGCCATTAATTTTGAATTATATAATGTTAAAAGCAAACATTCTACAATATGATAGCATAATTAACAAGCTATAAAAGAATTTACTTTGAAACAGTCTTATAACATAGTTAACAGTTATATCCTAGATATGTAAAACAGAAAATTAGGGACAATTAGGAGGATTAAACAAATCATATACTCTTCTTCAAATAAATACAGGGTCATTCAAATTAAATCATCTGATTTCAAATTCCATGAATGCACAGAATGATATGCAAAGAAAAAAATATGGAAGCTGTATATTGTGAACAATAGATAGCACTCATATTTTTCCATGAAGCTATTACATGAAAGATGTTTAAGAAGCATTTTAGTAGCATAAGAGAAGGCCTGATAACTGAGTGACTAGCGCTCGATGCCATAGGTTTTGGGTTCAAGTCCCAGTGGTGACATGGATGTTTGCAGTGGTTCGGAATCCACTTTAAACTATAGATTTGTCTCATTTGAATGTTGAACATTGTGGAGGTAGAGTTACTTGAGTCCAGAGCATATCTTCAAACTACACATGCCCTGAATTGTGCTAAATAGATAACAGCGTTTGTGGTGCAGGCCAAACAATATGCCTTCTTCAAGGCTAATTTGTATTGAGCTGCTCACAGGAAATGGTCAATACTACCCAGTATCTTGTCGTAATTTAAAATATAGTAGCATAAGAGCTAATGGCATCTGAAGAGCACAGATGTGCTGTTGATTGAGCGATGTGGTTCTATAATCACTGTTCAACATGATTTTTGTAAAAACTACTGAAGTAATCTACCTATGGCTCACACATCCATTGCTCTTCAACTGATGAAACCAGCCATAGCTGAATTAATCCACCTATGGCTGGTATCATCAGTTGGGGAGAGCAATGGATGTCTTTGTAAAGGAAAAGTGAAAAATCACAGGCATATCTGTGGAAAATGTTGAATGAGCGAGAGGCACTTTTCTACAAAGCCCAAGGAAATTTACTATTTGTACCAGCTGAGAACTGGGCAATCCTCAACCTACTGTCTAGTGAGTATTAATGCAAAAACTGTGTTACTGAGTCAAACAAATTGCAATCCTTGCAAGCATTAAGATCTAGTCATAACAAACTACAATTGAATTGTCTCCACTATGGAAATGAATAACGTTTGCAATGGATTTGTTTTCAGTAATGGGCCATATTCCATTTGAGTGGACAAGTTAACAGTCATATTGTGCACATTTGGAGCTTCAAAAATCCTCACCTTTGGATGGAACATGAATAGGACTCACCAAAAGTGATAATTTTTTTGTGTGATGTCCATATCAAAGATTTATAGACCATTCTTTTTTTGTGGAAAAACAGTTGCTAGCAGTATCTATTTGATATGTTGCAAATCTGGCCTTTCTCCCAGATAAAGGAAGATCTATCAACTCTGTTTTCCAACAATATGGGAAGACATCCCACTGGGCTATAGAGGCTCTTGTTTTCTTAACACAGAGATGTCTCATAAGTGAATTGATCACAATGGACCAGATGACTTGATGTTACACAGCTGGCCACCTAGGCTGATAATTAGGCCCCCTAATTACCTGATATGACCCATGCAATTTCTTCCTTTGGGGGTTTGTAAAAGATAAAGCGTATGTGGCATCATTACTTCCAAATTTCTGTTAACTTAAACAATGCATTTCTGCTGCTATACAATCAATTACTAGTGACACTTTTTAACATGTTCAGCAGGAATTTTAAAAAAAATACTTGTTTTCCTTTGTATTCAGGTATTACTTATTATTCTATGTAATTTATTTTTGAACATATGGAATTTTGAAATCGGATGATTCATTTTGAATAACCCTGTATTTTAAAACTTTTTGCAATGGCATTCCTTTTGCATTCCAATAACATTGTATCAAGTTAGCACAGTTACCTACTGACAAATTTTTTCAACTGTTTGCATATCATTCAATCATTAAATAACATTTATAGTCAAATGTTTTCATGCTACATAAAGGAAAAACAAAGTTTTTACTGAATGAATTGCTACATAGTTTATTATGTAGCAAAGTAATTTCTTTTATATTATTCCTTACATCTAACTATGAAACTCACTTTTATAAAATTCAAGAAATATGCAAAACAAATATGAAACCATAAAAACTTTAAATTCTCTATTTTGATAGTTCCCCCACCCCACCCCCAAAAAAACAAATTTGTCCTAATAAAAAAATATACAATGAAAATTATATTTTAAGAATGGAAACTGAAAATTTCTTAAATATTACAAGTTGCAATTTTAGTATAAGGGCACACAGTAAAGAACAAAACATTATTTACCTTTCTTTTTATCAATAGTTTTTAATCCAGCAGTTTCACAAACTTTGTTAATACATTCCCTTTTGAAGAAAACAATTTTTTAATTTACATTATATATAACAGATAAAAAATTAGCACCTAAAAATCTTCAATTCTAGTGCATAAAAAATTCTTTTATTGAAATATATTAAATGCAGTAGCCTTAAATTATATTTTGCATGTCAGGAGATAAAAGAATAATATAATGAAGAAGCTAATTAACTTAAAATTTATCTAGGTTTATTTAAAAGTGGTAAACTTGAAATTACAAAATGTAGAACTTGAAAGTAAGAGATATATTTTGAATTAACAATTTTAAAAAGATAATTACTCTTATCTACTATAGATTAATTTTCATTCATGTTAGCATTAATACAAAGGCCTTAAATTTATGTTGATGTAAAAAATATTATTAAGGGTCCACCCTCCCCTCTCCATTTTCCTTCAAAAACTTGCAATTAACTTTCAATTGAAGCTCTACAGTACATTATTTGAATTTTTGTTATATGATTTGAACTTAATCTTTGTAAGCAATATAGGCCTTTTCTATCATATTAACTGCTTCTTTTGTAATTTTCTTTCAGACTAGTTTTCCTAAGAAAAATGCAAAATGTAGAAATGTATTTTATAATGAGGTTCAGCATAATGTACAGTTACTATATAACAAACATTAATGACTTTAGGTAAAATACTAAAAATTTCAATTTTAAATATATATTTTCCAAAACCTCACTATGTTTATCAAAATAATGGAGACGCCTGTGAATAAAAATTACATTTAAGAAAGCACTTCATAAGCATTAAAATGTAATTACCAGTTGTTTTTTTTAATATAAAAATTATATATAATGATTGTTTAAGGTAGCTTTAGTGAAGTTGTATATGTCTTGAATTTTTGTCAAAATCTTAAAATGTCAGACTTCACAGACTTACAAAGAGGCCAAATTTTAGAAGCCCTATTAGCTCGAGCAACCATGTCCAAAACATCCCAGTTTTTAGGTGCCTCTAGAGGTATGGTGTCTAAAGTCCTGAAAGCATGCACACAGTAAGGCAAAATAGTGCACAGAATGAAAATCTGCATGAAAGAGACAAATGGATAAAAGAAAGTATTGAAGCAGATTGCAATGTTTAAAAAGAAAACAACTGCAGCCAAAGTAACGGCAGAACGTAATTAGCATCTGGATTCTCCAGTGTCAATAATTAGTTAGGAGGACCTTAATAAACACGATATTTACAGCAAAACAACAATTCCCAAGTCACAACTGATACAACTGTTAAAGCAAAATATTGTTTACAGTGGTGCCACAACCACAAAACCTGGTCGACTGATAAGTGGAAAAAAGTTGATGGTCAGACAAATTATCTTTCACACCAGGTGCATGTTTGGAGAACATCTGCACTAGCATATGATTTTGATTATCTCCTATCACTGGTCAAGCATAGAGGTAGATCTATCATTGTACAGGCAACCATGGCATGGTTTTCTGCTGAACCAATCGTAATATTGAAAGGAACAATTGAACATCACACAATTGAACATAATATAAAAGTTTTATACATTTTATTGTAGAAATAACTCTGACAAAAAACAAAAAAATTCTCAAATAAGTAAATTCGTTTTGATTACTTTGACTAAATGGAATAAATATGATTAAACTGAAAATTATGAATTTAAAATCAAATTATACATTTTCTAAAAAAAATTATTATTCTTATTTTCCCAATTATAAAAATAATATCAATATTTATTGTCATATAATTAAATTTCATTTACAACTGCTTTCTGATTGACATACACACAAAACAAGAACTTCATAGATACAATTGTTTACAGTTATTTTAAATTTATAAATGAAAAAATATTACAAATAACATAATAAGTAAAACAGATGATGGAAAAATCTTCAATATACTGATAAATTTGTGAAAGATTTACTTACTTGGCAATTTGTGATCTAAAATCAAAATCCAGACTTTTCATAGAAGTATTAACCTCCAAGCAGCCAATATACTGAAAAAGAAAAAAATTATAATTTATATCCATAATGAAAAACAACAACAACCTGTTTAGTTTTAACAATTTTATAGAAGTCTTTAAAAGAAAGTGCTATAATAATAAATTCATTAAAATTACATCAAAATCAGACAAAAATTATAATTTTAAGAGTAACAAGGGCTTGCTTTTTGGTAATTACAATTATATCATAAATGATTATCATTTCATAAATTAATAATAAAAGGAAATTCATGAATTGCTTTTTTTCACGAACTGCTTTTATTTTTGTAAGTTTAGTAATAGAAGAATATATTAATTTCTACCATTTTTTAAAACAAAAGGAAATAAAGTTCTAAACAGAAAAAAAGTCCCATTCAATTACAAATATTTCTAAATTCAGAAATCAGTTTCATAAATTTCCATTTCTCATGTGCAAATTTATTTGATCATTTATTTTTCCCAATCATACTTTAATACATGGTAACAATACATCATTAAAAGCTCTTAGATAATCCTTTCTCCTTATACCATGTTTTGAAAAGTTATTTAAATGAAAATTTAGCATTATGTAATAGATAATATTTCTCAAATTTAATAAATAATACTAGTCATTATTTGTTACTTTTTAGCTAGCCTAAATGACTTTTACACCAAATTGAAATTTCGTCAAATATTCATGCCAATAATTTTACTGTGAGACATGATTGTTGTCGTTCACAATGAGTAAGTCAGAAAAAGAATTTAAAAAGCAATATATTATATTTTAATTAATTGAAAGTCATGCAAATAATTAAGAATAATAATAATAATAAAATAGATAAATAAAAATCTTATCACAATAATATGAATAAAAATAGTAATGAAGAATAATAATGATGATGATGAGGATAGATATGAATAAGAAAAACATCATTATTAAATAAATAAAATTACAATAAAATAAAAGCCAAAATTAGTTATGACAACAGTAGTAAAAGATATGAATAATGATAATAGAAATATCAATACCATTAAAAAGTATCTAAAATAGAAATTCTTAATATTAATTTTGCTTATTTCTTCTTCGACCAACTTGGCAAAACAGTTAAAAAAATAAACAATACGTGTGAAATTATATATCCTTCAAAATTGTCAAATTAAATTCCTTTTTTTTTTTTTATTATTATTTTTTTGTACACAGTACGAATTAAATTAAATAAGAATACAAATATCCCACTATGATTTATTGCATTATGTTTCACTACACTACAGCACTAAACCAAAATGCTGACCTGAAATGCATTCTAGTGACCAAGACACAGACAATGCATTAATCAGATTTTTAAGAGGAAAAAAGGCAGACTATTTCCCCATCACTCCAAAGAAAATGACCAATAAAACCAATATTGAAGGTCACCATTAGACTCCTTTAAGAGTGACATTATAGAAGCACTCAACAAGTTAGGTTTCATCACAGTGAACATACACCAGTTAAAATCAAGAAGAAAACATGGATTATTTATAAGACAGAAAAGTACATAAGGAGCTTATCTGTTATATGAATCAGCCATTTCATGTTCCAAGAAACAGAAATGCCAGATCACCCTTCCCAAAAGTAAGAGAACTTGGAACTAATTTGTCAGGATAAAAATTTATAACAGAAAACTAGAAGCTACACAATGCTTCACATATAATTACTTCTATTATGAAAGTTATAACTTTGGGACACAACTAAGTTGTCTAAAATGTGATGGATCACACTTCATTAAATAATTATGTCTAATTTATGTTTGACAATGCAAATTTTTAGAATGAATAAAAAAAAATTCAAAGAAAAAATCATTCATCTTCAAAAATTTATATCTTTATTAACATGTTATGTGAAATATTGAAAATTCAATGCTGAATAGCATGTTTCACCCGAAATTCATTTTACTTGCTGCATTTTCCTTAAATTTTGTAATCAGCATATGGTGGTTTTGTGGCTTTATTATGCCATATTAGTGCTGCTGTAGGAAATATGCAATTCCTCTATGAAATTATACTTATGATTAACTTCAAAATATTCAAGACCAACATCTCTCATCACTTTTATATAACAGTCCAAATAAATCACACTATCATTTGCAATGTTTCTCACACAATTGTTATTATTATAAGTATTCTAGCTGAACAGTAGGAAATAGTCACTAGGAAACATTCCTTGGTTTACCAACAGAAACCTCCAAAAAACCTATTGTAGAAGACCGACACACTTAAAATTGTTTTTCTATTCAGAGACATCTATTTCAACAATTCCTTCTATTGTTTCAATTTTAATTTTCAGTTATGAAATTAAAAATTTAATAAATCCCAAAATAGAATTTAAAAAAAACCCCAAAAAATCATTCAATGGAAATCACAAAATTTTGATTTATAGCATGTGTTACTTTGAACAGCAATTCCCTCTGGTGTATGAAATAATTGGCAGTATTCCATTTGACAAAAAAAAAAAAGTGGTACAGGCGTCCTATTATTTAATAAATAATTCAATCACATTCATCACAAGCTAAAAATTCTAATATTGCAAAAATTTTAACAATTTAAGTTATTACAAAAGAAAGCTATAATCTTTCTTGGTTGATTTTATCTATCATCTTTGATTAATTCAAAATATTATAGACATCTAAAACGTGAACATCAAACATTACTAACCCACCATGTAACTACATTATCGACAACACCCAAAATTTCATCAACATAAGCTAAAACATTTTCAATATTTTATTAAAACAATTTTTTTTTAATTTTAAAATAACTTACATTCCAACAAAAATTTTTCAACTTTGTCTTCCATTTTTTTTTTTTTTTTTTTTTTTTTAATGCATACACTTGGTGAATGCCATAAACCACATACTAGAAAATTTCAAGTTTAAACATAAAAAAATATCGCACAATATTTTATAACTGATACTTTAAAAATACATTCAGTAAAGATATCTTACCCGGATACCATATTTTACTCCGCCATAAGTAACTTGAGAATCTGGATGCAGCCAACCTCTGGGTGGTTTATTTATAAGACTTCCATTTTTTGACCATTCACTTGGCATTCCAGATTCACCCAAAACAGGTTGAACATTAGAAGACCACTGAATACGCACCTTTGGCATGCTCAATAAGGGTAAAAGTTATATAGATATTTCTTTTTCAAATCCTCACTGTGAGTAAGCATTCTACACTGAAAAATTTATAAATCAAGTTATTATAAGCATATAGCATTTTATGAAATGGTTAATTCTCAGAACTAGTCCATCTACTATAAGAACTATTTAACAGCTATAGTTTGGGAATACATTAATAGTAATGGAAAAGACTTAAAAATTTTGAGCTATTATTTGAAATTTTACTACATTTCATTAAAAAAAAAAAAAAAAATGTGCAAATGCATAGCCATTGCAATCATAAATATTTAAATAATGATTGGAAAAAATTTAAATTTTAGCATTTTTCAAACATTTAACAATTTATTAACTTTCCTTTATGCGTCCCTTCTTAACTGCTCACTGGCTTGAGACCACTTATTATTTTCAATGAAAAATATCAACATCAACAG
This sequence comes from Caerostris extrusa, assembly GCA_021605095.1. NCBI lineage: Eukaryota > Metazoa > Arthropoda > Arachnida > Araneae > Araneidae > Caerostris > Caerostris extrusa. The sequence continues at coordinate 21,429 of BPLR01018073.1, read as the reverse complement.
ACAAGAATTACTATACAAGAACCAAATTTATTTTTTTCTTTTGGCACTTGTAAATATATTTTTAAAAATCACACTTTCAATTCATTTTGTTTTACAAATGTGTAAGGCATCAACAATGATTATCATCTCAAATTTATGTCACTATCAGTCAAATATTAATATAAAAATAATTTGTAAAATCCAGAACAAACACGGAAGCTAGTTAATATTTTGGAATAAACCCTTTTTATTTTTGTCATATAACCTAATTTTAAGCATGTCATCAAACTTATATTTAATTCAATTACTCAGCACGTTATTCAATTATACAAATTAGACATTTATTTCCCTTAAATCATTTTTGGCCACCTCATTTCAATAACATTTCAGATCTATTTCTTTGTAATGGAAAATTAATAATAATCCACCCAAATGAAATCTGGAAAATTATAATGCCAATTATTACCTAGAAATGAATTATTTTCCAATCATAGTTTCAGAGAAGTAAGGAAGTGATATTTTGTAAAACAGAAACAAGCTTTATGCTCTGAGAATTTCATGAATACTTTCATAATAAACAAATACATCAAAGTTGTTTTAATAAAATGGAAAACAAAAGAATTTATAAGCATGGACATTTTTGATGAGCATAAACTATAGTTTTAAATATTTATATACTTGAAATTTTAAAAAATCACAAATGTTTCAAAAGCTTTTCATGACTACTCTGAAAGCAATACATTAACATAATTAGTTTCACAACATTATTTACATATATAAATTATTATTATTGCATATATAAAAGAAATTTTATAGAAATCTGCCTTTATTTTAAATAAATAGTTATATTTCAACATTGTAATTTGATGGAAAATTTTATTCATTCACAGGACTTCCTTTTATAAAAGCGCAACAGAGTTATTTGTGACAGAACAGAAAAGTTTTAAGATGCAATAAACACATTTTTAATATGTAAAATTTGAAGCAATATTTGGATTAGTAAATTCGTTTATTATAATAAAAATAATGAAGAAAACAGTTACAACTGACAGACACGAGCTGTATAATGTTTTTTGGATTATTTCATAAAATAAATGTAAAGAAATGTTTAAAACAATTATTTAATTATAACTTAAAACTATTTCAAAAATATACTATTACATTAAGTAAAAATTGATATGCTGACTGGATTGTGTATTGAATTAAAAATAATAAAAGAAATCATTAGAATTTACCTGAATTAGTACAAATTAATAAGTGGTTAATTTGATTCTGTTAAGATGTTTGAATAATTATATTTATTTGAGTGTTCTCTTATCAAATTTTAATTATTTCATGGATACAAGTCTGACAGCGAAGCAACCAATCGCAGGCTGAGACTAGTTTTTCATACTTGTTTGGTGGCTTTGTGGTTTCACATCCGAATTCCTTTAACATTTTGTTATTATTATAATTTTGTGAGTAATTTCTGAGATCATGCGGGGCTATCATTGTGCAATATATTATTTGATGAAAATTTACAGAAATTTAAAATACAAAATACTTTAAAATTATATTAATAAAAGAATTAATTGGAATTTTATATTCTATATATTTTGGCAACACTTAGTTTTTAAAACTAAGAAGTTTTATGATTTTGTAAATAAACTCTTAACGTAGTTTCGCTTTCATGTTGTTAATTTTTTTTATTTAGCCAAAGTTAAATTTACTGCAAATCAGGGTTTTTCTGTGTAGTAATATTTAATTAATAATTTTTTTAAATCTTATAAATATGGATGCTAATGAAATAAATGGAGTGTTTCAAGAATTGTCTGGTATCCCAGCTGACCCACCGGTTAAACGGGAACAATGCTATCGTTGCAGGTTTTACAAAAATTTAATTATAAATTTTAAATGTCTTAAAAATTTATAAAAAATAATTTATTATTTTGCCGTAATAAAAAGTGCATACGTAAAAAGTACACATTGATAATACACCGGCATCATTTGATATTTAAAATTAGTTTTTTGGAATTGATTTAGAACATTGGAATAGTTTTTAAAAATGTTAGTGTGTGATAGTTAATAAACATTTCTTCAAACACGAATTTTATTTGTTAGAGAAAAATATTAAAGAGTAATTTTTTTATGGAAAAAATGACGACATAGAGATTAAAGATAAGATTTTAAGAATAATAAACTCCCAATAAGAAAAATTGTTCAAAAATAAATGAATAAAAGATAATTTCTTAAATTTGTAGGGTTTAAAAAATTTCTTGATGCGTCTTTATTATTACAACTCTTTTTGTGTTAAAAGTTCCAAGATAATTGCCAATTTTTCTTCTGATGGGTAGACGGTTATTAACTGAGATTTAATGTGTTTGCAGTTTATTTAGCTGAAATAATAATAAGAAAATATCAATTTTCTTTCATACACATAAGGGATTTTGATAGTTCGCAAAGAAAAATCTTGTATTATTCTCGAAATTCATTATAGATGTTCATGCATAGATATATATTTTAAAATTTATAAAAAATTAATTATTTCTAATTATGAATTAAATTTATTCTCATGCAAGTGATTGTCATTCTTATAAATTGGGGGACAGATTTACTGTTGTATGTAAATATGTGTGCTCTATAGTAATTGTTTTTTTTTTTTACATCTTACTTATGAATTGAATTTTGAATAAACTTTATTTATCCAACTTATTATTTTTTTACAATTTCATTTGGATTTAATCTCCATAGAGTATCATTAAATCTGAATTTGTAAAAATAATTTGGACTTATTCAAAATAGAGCTGCCTAAAGGCATCATAAAGAGCTGCCTATTCTATAGTTACTTAAATCCCATCCACATTTAATACCTCATATTGTAGGGATAATTTAAGAATAACTGGAAATATTTCATAAATCCTTTAATAAAGAGCAGCAAGTAATATAGAACATTTTTAGTTATTTTTAGGGAACTTTATATGTTAAATTTTCCTAGCTAAATTTTTAATGAAATTTAAAATCTTAAAAGTTTAGTTAAAAAAAAAAATTAAATTTTAATATTATAATAGTTGATACAGTCATTTATTTATATTATATATTTATTAATGATACCATGCTTACTTTCATTTTTATCATTCAAATTATAGTCAGTCAAATGAAGACCAAAAATTTTTAAGAATGCTTATAAATTGTCAATATAGTGGCTAGTAGCATAAGATATCTCCAGTTGGTAGCAGAGTTCAGGATAACAAATGTTATCACAGTAAATTGTCGTTTCATTTGACACATGTACCTGAAAAGAACAACTTTCTATTATAAGATTTTGATAGGTAAAAGTGTAAAACCTCTTAAAATTCAATGTCAAATAAAGGCACAGAGTGAAATTTGAGAATTATGTTTGCATGATGACATGACATGTTTGTCACAGCAGAAAGTATATAAATAGAGTAGGAATACACAAATTGGTATGGTATCTGTGAAGCATGCTCCTCCTGCATCAAGTACACTGACTTTGGGTGCAAGAGAACATTTCACCTATTAAACTATCAATGACAAAAATTTACTAATGATTGTTTAGGAAATAATCACAAATATGAGCTTAAATCAATTCAGCATATTATATTATTTATAATGTTCTGTATTTTTTAAAAGTACCTGCATAATGGTTATCATAAAAATTGAGATATTCTTAACTTTTGTAGTGCTTTTTAGCAAGAACACTAGTACATGCTAAAAACAAAACAGGGAGCACATAGTTTGTGTCTTTCTTCATTACCAAAAGAAAGTTCTGGTGCCTACCATCTGCAAAGAAAATAGCACTTACTTTCTTTTGTGACTTAAAAATTTTCATTTGAAGCACTTCATGCCTAGAGGCAACATAGTCACTTATTCATTCATGTTGAGCTTCACTCTGCCACATCTTTTTTACTCTCTCATTTAGAGTGATTATTGCATGTTGAGACTACTTAAGGAGACACTAATGGGAAAAAGTTCCAATCAGATGTAGAATTAGATCAAGTACATCTAACCTGTCTGTTCACATATAGTTAAAAAATTTTAGTTTCCAGGGGAAACCAGGCTCTTTATAAGTATTAGAAGTTTTTAGTGAAAATTAAGCTCATATGTTTATCATTTATTCAATCTTCAAAATCTTTTTAAGGCCTTCATATACATGATACCAATTTACTTTAAAAAATTAGCAATGCTGATGTAATTGTAATGATAATTTTTTTTTATTATTATTTAGAATAAAATCTGACAGATACAGCATTTTACTGATCAGATAGTTTAATGTTGGGAAAATTATATTATTAATTTTATAATGTTGACTAAAGAAATAAACCCTTTAAATTTAATGTGTGCTTTGTTTATGAATAAAAATTAGCTGAATGTTTTGTTTAGGAGGCCATTGACAGTATGCTGGTGCCCTTTCCTTCCAAGAGAACCTCTGCAAGTGAAGTGCTCAATTGTTATTCTTCAACATCCTGGAGAGGTAAATAAATTTTTATTAAATTCAATTGTTGGTTTGAATAATACATTCTATCCATATAAAATACAAATTCTGTAAATATTTTCTAATAAGGATTCAAATAAATTCATGTCAGAACCATACAAAATGCTGTTACGATGTAGGTTTTAAAACTTTAGTTAAAATATATATTTTAATACATCAATCAAATTATTAATTGTCTAATTAATATTTTATTAGAGAATAAATTTTTAATGATTCCTCCATAAACATTTTTATAGGTGGTGATGAATATCACATAATTAGTAGTATTATGGGATCTGTTTAACATTACTAATTTTGATTTGATTGATTTATATTCATCTATTAACTGCTTTATCTCAAATTATCTAATTGGGCTTGATAAAAATATAATTTAAAAAAGAAATGTCTTGCATAAATGTCTTATCAATAAATACAAATTCTTAAACAAAAGAGTATTAAAAAGTCATTTGTTCCAAAAATCACCAGCAACTACTATTGATTAAAATATTATAAGGAGACGGAAAACTTCAATGAAAAATGTTGTAACCTTGATTATCTGTTTTTAATTTTCCTGATTAATAACCTTCTCTATTTATTATTATATTAAGAAGAGAAACTAGGTAAAATGTAAAAAACAATGAGTATTTAAAAAACAGGAAGATTTTGACTTAATGGATATATTGCAGGACTCACAGTTTAGTTTTTAGTTTTATGGCATGCCTGTCATTTAGGTAAAAAATTCATGAGGAAATACAATAAAACCAAAATTGAACTGGAGTTTATTTCCTTGTTTTTCATGTACCTTACACTGGAATAAGATGTGCTCCAGCTTCTTAAATCATTGTAGCATGGGCATATTGATGAAGTAATCGAGCCAAATTTACAGAATCTATCTCTCAATAGATAAGATCTGGTGTGAAAACATGGTAAAATGACATCCACTTTCCTATTCTGAAGGGTTAGATGGTGTTTAGGTTTATTAGTTTTCAGATAAGAAACAACAAACATTTGCAAACTGTCAAGCATTTGCTGTTCTGCCATATCTCTCCTACTTTGCCATATATTACCACTTTTTTTTTTTTTTTTTGAGTAATGATGTTTTCCAGCTATAATAAATGTAAGATTAGATCACCCAAAGCTGCTATTGCAAGAGAGTCAATTAGCTTGTTTTCTATAAATTTAACATGACCAAGAACTTAAACAAAAGCGATAGAGTGTGTTTGCTGCCTTTGAAATTAGATGGCTCAATAATTTTATCATCCATGTAAATTGAAAACTACACTATGTGGAAGAAAGTGACGCAGACACGACACTATAACGACATAAACCCATATTTATTAAAATTAATAGAAGATAGGGCCTCCTCTGGCTGCGATCACAGCTGCAACCCTTCTGGGCATGCTTTCCACTAAATTAGCCATAGTGGCAAGAGGAATTTCCTTCCAAATGTTTAACAGGAAGTTCCATAGTTCAGGCTTGCTTTTGGGGAGTGGAGTGCAGGCCCTTAACTGACAGTCCAATTCGTCCCAGAGATGTTCAATTGGGTTAAGATCAGGCTCTGTGCCGGCCACTCCTTGGGTTTAACGTTGTTGTTCACATACCAATCAAGAGTCCTCCTTGCAACATGGCATGTTGCGTTGTTGTCTTGATACCAGCAATCATCCATACCGTACGTTGCCCACAAGGTAGAAAGGACATGATTGTCGAGAATATCACAGTATCTATCGGCATTCATCGCACCATCAACCTTCACCAGTGGGCCAGCCCCATACCAGGAGATACAGGCCCATACCATCAATCCTCCTCCACCAAACTTTACAGTTGGGACGACACACTCGGGCAAAAGGCGTTCTCCTGGTAAACGCCATACCCAAACACGTCCATCGGAACGGAAAAGGGTAAATCGTGACTCGTCACTCCAAAGGACGCCCAGCGTTTCCAGTCATCCAGAGTCCAAGTACGGAGGTCCTTGGCCCATAGGAGGCGCCGCTTTCTTGTTGGTTTTCCAGTAATCAATAGCTTACGGGCCGCCGAACATCCAGTGTAACCTAACTTATGGGCCTCGATACGAAGAGTCTTGGTCGAAATGTCCACACCTGTGGCTTGTCTAAACTCATTAATGATGTTATCCATGGTTGTTTGTCGGTTACTTCGAATCTCCCTGCCAAGCACCCGCCGGTCCCTGCTGGTGAGAATTGTAGGTCGTCCACTTTTTGTTCTGACAGTGTCCTCAGTCTTGTAGCGACACACAACGCGTGCTACAGTTGATTTTGAGCAGTTACGGAGACGGATATCTCCCCTAATTTTCACCTTGGCAAGATGCAATCCAACCAACACACCTTTCTCGAACTCAGACAACTCTTCCCGTGGCAGCATCTTGACAAAAACAACTCTAGTCGATTCCACAGAGTATTTATAGGATATGGCTGACACGTGATACCTATTATTGCGCATGTGTCAGCTGAATTGTCGTCTTTTCTACTTTTCGAGGAGTGTCCCGCCACTTTCTTCCAGATAGTGTACTTTTTGATTGTTTGAAGTACAGAAAGTCTATCTGATAATATATTATAATCTTGAGCTAATAAAAGTTCATAAGATAAAATAAGCAATAAGATATGTTTAAACTATAAAGAGCCTCACCAAAATAGTACTTGCAAAAACATCTCTGTAACTTTTAAATACTTATGAGAAGATTTAGAAACATCAGAGATGCAAATGATTTTATCTTTCCAATGTTGTTCCTTATGATTCTCAAAATATTTTTAACCAAGTACACTGGTAATCATTTATTTTGGTAGCTAAAATCAATAAAGTGATTTAAGGATTCTGTGGCAAAGAAATCACAATCTCATTTTCTTCTTTTTAAATTTCTCTTCACAGATAAATTTCTTTTCAGAAATCACAATCTCATTTTCTTCTTTTTAAGTTTTGGTAATAGGGCATTAATAGTAACAGATGATTGTTACTGTATTGCTTACATTACCATTGTGATAAAGGATGTGATATGTGTAATATGTTGGGTTCACTAGCAGTTCATACAATTCCTTTTTCAGTAATTGCATTTTTTTCCTTATTTACCTGGAATGAAGCTATATATAACCACTGTGTAAAAATTTTAAGGTGCCGCGGGTGAGTTATTGCACTTTAACAGAATAAGTTTATTATTTTTTTTTAGTGGTAGAGTAGGCAGGATTCTATAAATGAGAGATAGTATATGTTTTTTGAATTTTAAAAATTTATTTTGTTGTTTGCATTGCCTGCAGCTTTATGAGACTCACAACTTAGTACACATTTGAATGATTTGTTAGTACAAGACAAAGTAGAGTAATGCCCAGAACAAATTTCACAATAAATTGAGTTTTTACATTTGTTGGAAGGATAAAAAAAAAAAAAAAAAAAAAAAGCAATTATAGCATTGTATCAGATTATGTGAAACTTTTTTGATTGAGCACAATTTAACATTTTCTGGTAGAATGATGCTAAAACTGGTTAATTAGATTAAAATTAAAACTGGATAATATTATCTTGATTGGGAGATTTTTAAATTGATGCAATTCACAAACATGAAAGTCTTCCTTTTCATCTAGCTCCAAAGTTAGATTATTTAGCTATACTTTTGTAAAAATGTTCTTCAATAAGAAACACTTAGTAATTTTTTTTTTTCTTTTGTCATAGTAAAATAGTTAAGGATAGTTTTAAATGAGCAATTCGGGAGTATATCAAATATTCAGTGGTTATGATGAATTTCCACTGTCTAGTTACCTGCAAATGTTCAATTGCTATATTAATTGATGAAAAAAGGAATTTCTGGGATGAGTTTTAAGATTTATTCCATCGGGTACCTGAAAAACAATTGTAACTAATTGGCTCTTCTCCAAGAATTTAATTCTAAATCTGACAAGATATCATAATATCTTGCATATTCATATTAGATGTGAACTCAATGCCAGCGGGGTCATTTGTAATGATGTCCATCATAGATGATAGAACAATAACACACACAAAACAAAAGTTCTTACATTGATATAAATAATAGAATTCTCCCTTCCCCCTACCTTAAAAAGAAAACTATTAGAATAGGTTATTTACCCAATTCCAGCAATCAGTTAAAATATATAATATAAAAGGGGAGAGGGAGGGAAAAACCTAGTAGAAAATATGAAGCTCATAATGGGAGGAGATTTCTACAGTCAACTTCACTATCCAGCAGTAAACCTCCAAGCCTTTTCATTTTTATTATTTCTTTTATAATTTTTATAAGTTTCATACTTGTATATGGCTTGGTTAAGAAGAATGATATTGAATATTAATGTCATTCTATGATAAATTTTACCATATATTCATAATTGTAGTTTCAAATACTCTTCATATACTGTAATTTTCTGTATTTTTAATCTTGTTGAATTTTATTGAACTGAAATTTTGAGAATTATATTCTTACATTGTCATCTTTAGGAAAAACGTTGCCTTCGCACTGCTCCTATGCTTGAATACTCCCTACCAAAAGAAAACTTTTTTTTATTTAGAGGTAGAAGATTTTCTTCTGGAACGTAAAGTAATTTAACAATTGATGTTAACAAAGTGAAATTTTTATTTCTATACCTATTATTTAATGCATAGTTGTAAAAACTTTCGATTTTCTGTGTAATTTTATATTGATATTTTTCTGAAAAATATTAATAATTAGATAAATATTATACAAATGAAGGAAACTATTTACATATAGGGGCTAAATTATAAGTTTTTCCTTTTATCTCTTGTGTCCCTATTGTTGAACTTCAAACAATATAAAAAGGAATTTAAATCGTTTTCATACATTATTAGAGGACATAGCTCAATTTCCATTATATGGAGACAGCCATATAAATTCCATATCTGTTTGGTATTTATATGGCTGTCTTTCTTGACTCGCAAATGTATAACATGCCTAGCAATGCTTTTATTTCATTTGTATTACTCAAATGGGTATCTCTTTCCGGATAATTTTCTCCTACTTGGGATATCTTTTCATTAGGGAATTTAACTATATTAGGTAGCAATCCATTGTCAAAAAAAACATTGTTGAGCTATTCGAGCATCCTTTTTGATATTTTCACTTGTTTGTTGATTGAGTGACAATATTTTTTAGCCTAGTGCATACAATTTTCGGTGGATACACTTTTGACCATTTTGATTATATATTCCTGCCTAGGAAATACTTTTTGACATTATAACTATCACTATTGTTAACACTGGGTTTCTTGCTGAGTGCGTCTGTATTTTCTTCTGTTGTTACCACTCTATCTTCTCTGTCATTACAAACATCAAACTCATTGTTTTTGATTCATGCCCATTTGCATATGCAATATTATAATATATTTCCCTTACGTGTTTATTATTCAGATTGAATGTTTTTGTGAAGTCATTTTAGATCAAAAAAAGTAAGAAAATAATCACGAAGATTTGATGACAATAAAAAATTAAAAATACTAAACAAAGTATTTTTTTCTCACCTTTAGAATCCAAGGTCATGTGGCATCTGCTAGACTCCAACAGTGTACATTCTCAAAGAACCTCTTCCCTCTAGCACTGAAATGAAACTAATGCTGTTTTGATGATTTTTACGTATTTGTATTTGACAGGAAGATAGACGACTACACAAGCTAGCTGGTTAATCTGTTTAATAGCAATGAATTAAATAATGTGTCTGGCTTCTGTGAGACACCGTTCGACCACTGCTGGGTTAAGGTTATAGACATTAAACACTCATTCTGTCTCCCTGTGGTTTTCATTTACAATTTATTGGTGAATATTTTAGTAAATAAATAAATATAACCATTTAATGATTTAAGCATTTTTAGTAACTAATTTTCACCTATAACTAAATCTTCTAGCTTTTTTTTTTTTTTTTTTTAATTTTAATTTAACTTTTTTTTCCAGAAATGAAAAATTGAAAAATATTTTCATGTCACCTTATACCGTCCTATGTTATCCTGGACCTGAAGCTGTTGACATAGAAACATTACTAACTGTTAATGATAATTGTACTGGCTATAATATTATTGTTTTGGATGGAACTTGGCCTCAAGCAAAATCATTATATGCTAACTGTAAAGAACTAAAAAAGATAAAACAGGTGTGCATTTATTTGTGCAAATTTTCCAATGTAATTCACTGTTGCTAAGAATTATGATTTATTTATGTTATTCGTATGATTATTTATGTTATAAGACTTTTCTTTATTTTTATTTTATTTTCTAGATTCAAATCAATTCTAAAGTAGCCAGTGAATATGTAATTAGAACACAACCTACTGAGAAATGTTTATCAACTGTTGAGACTGCTGCAATAGCACTTGCTATTTTAGAAGGAAAACCAAATTTGAAAGATGTAAACTTAATTGAATTTATATTTTATGTGTGTTATATAGATACACTGGTTTTTAAAAATTTAGAAAATTGTGATTGTAAAATTTTTTTTTCATTGAAATTTAATGAAATTTGTCAAAAACATTAATCAAGCAGGACTATACAAATTAGGTAGAAAAAAATAGGTTTATTTTCTCTGTTTACAATGTAGGATTCCCTCCTCCTCATGAAAATATTATTAAATATTAATTCCTAAAAAATCCTTATTTCAAAGTTAATTGATGAAATTGTGATACTGATTGACTGTTATTCATCGAGATTTTCATCTCTTTTACAAATATAAAAATTATATGTTGTAAGATTTATTTGTAAATATGATCCTTTTAAATATTTTGAATTTTAATTAGTGTTTTTTCAATTGATTTTTGCATTCAGAAATATAAAAAGTTTTTTTTTTCTTTTGCTTGTATTTTCATGGAATATGCCCGATATATACTTTTATAACTATGTTATCTTAAATAAAGTATTATTTTTGTTTCTAAAAATGCTTTTAAAGTTAAAACAAGTTTATTTAAAATATTTTCTTTGAGTAATAAAATCGAACTCATTAACAAAAAAAAAATTGTTTATGTGCAAATATCAGCAGATTGTTTTCTGCTATGAATTATGCCAGATGTTTTATTTTTTGCTGCTGAAAATTATGGCTGTGCATTATAAGTGGAAAATTATAGTATATTCATGAAAATTGAAAATTATAAGATTATCTTCTAATTTATGCAAGAAAATTATAAAAGTTAAATCAGTGTTTTTATTACTGTAATATTAATTTAAAACAGTAATTAGGATCGTAATGCTGTAGAAATATATAAGAATGGTATTTCTTTTGCAATAGGCAACAATAGAATTATATTCTTCAAGGATGTCAAGTCTTGAGAAGTATATTTTATAAAATTACACGTAATAAACTAAAATGAAGCTTTAAAACATATTTTTATAAATTTATCATGATTAATCTTTTTCAATTACTTGATTCTTAATTGTTTCACTCAACCATCTTTGTATAGATATAAGTAGTTTTAAAAAAAAAATATTATGTATATTTTTTTTAATATATTTAGATATTTAATATTACATACATATTTTGTAATATTAAATGCCTAATATTTTCATATTTAACACTAGTTTTGTAATTCAGTGATATTAATAGCTTTCTTATAGATAGATATGATTCTTAACCTAATCATTACGTTGTATTATGTGTTTCGGCATGTGCTGTAAGAATCAAAAGATATATAATAATAATAGATATAGACACTTATTTTAAATGCACTAAATGTTTTTTGCAGATATATTATTCTCTTATAATATAAAGTAATAATACAAAATTAAGTAAAAAGGAAATCAAAATGGGCTTTTCTTTTCTTCTAACTTTCATTGAAAATAATTTTTTTTAAAATTTTCTAAAAAATTAAAAAGTTAATTAATTCAATCTATTGAATCCTTAGTGTGAAGTGAAAAGGAAAGTCATAATGAAAAAAAATTGTTAAAAAGAAATCATAATATAATCAAACTGTTCATTGATGAACTTGCTAATAGTAAAAAGATTGAAGATATTCAGCACTAGAAATAAGAGAGTTAAAGTGAATCCAACTGTTAGTTCTGTCAAAATTTCAAGATATCCTCCAAACATTTGGAAAATCATTGATTGCAAGTACTTAAAGGAGAGCTCTTCATGAATGTGGGTTACATCAGGAAGACCATTCTTTTAACACATTTAAAGTCAATTTGAAAAAAAAAAATTCTTGAACTTTTAAAATATTATTAATTGGTTAAGCAAAAAAATTTATAATCTGAACAAATATATTCTAACTTAGTTTTCTTTTCATATAAGGCCCTTTTGAATAATTTAGCCAGTTGAGAAGTTTTTATCACTGAAATAAGAAATGATAAGATGTAAAAATAAAAAATATAGTTTGGTATATAATTTAATTGAAAACTTGTTATTTATTTTAGTATTCAAAATATAAATATGTTGAGTACATAAGAATAAATTTTTTTAAAAATGTGCTATTTCATGTTGAACTGTATGCATAATAGTGTTGGGCCATATGCAACTCATAAGCCGGGCAAACAAGCTCCTATATTTCTGGAAAACCCCTCAATTCATCAATGGGAAAATAAAGTTTAATTTTTTGATTTAAAGAACCTGCCAAAAATATAGTGAATAAAAGTGGATTTTTCTTTCTTGTGTTTTCATTTGTTTAATGTTTAAATTAAATGAAGCTCTTATTAAATAATTACTTAATTCTATTTTATTGACTTTGTGTTATAAGTCAGTGGGTTTTTTTATGCACACACAATATGTATGTGATACAATTTTTGCATTAAGTTTTCATTTGTAAGAATTAATAATTATATCAGTTTTTAATTTTCAATTTTTAGGTATTACTTTCACCTTTAAAAGCATTATGTAATTTTCAATTGGACCATGGTGCCTTAATTCATCAGAGCAAAGAATTTTTAAATAAAAGTGCTGCCGTAAAATCCTAAATTCATCAACACAATCATTCATCTTTTTCAATTTACTTCATCAAATGAAAAAAAAAAAAAAAGAATTTTCTCATATATTTAAACATTTCATAAATTATTTGCTACATACATTGTTTTGTTTGTATTGTAATGAAATAAAATTTATTTTCATTAACTCTTTTTAGTTGTTCTTATTAAGTAATCACTTTTATGTAGATTAAAATATTAAGTTAATTTACTAATTCAGTCATGATAAACTATTAATTATCTAAGTTATTATTTAATTGGGTTTAATTTTTAAAAAATCTAAACCATCATTAATTCTTAAAAATGTTTCTCTTTTTATAACAGATTTCTATAGTATATTATTAAAAAGTAGGATAGCTTTCAAATTGGTTATAATTTTAAAAATTGCAAATGATTATGGCAATAAAATCTGAAAGTTTTAAATAACTGCTTTCAAATTAATGAATAGTTTTTAATATATTAATTAGATTAATCAATATATATATATATATATAGGCCCTGTATGGTGTAAATATTAACATTATAGAAGTTTATACTAATATTGACATTTGCATGTAAATTGTATTCCTATTTTTTACTTTAAAAATATGTGCTAATATTCTCAAAAAGTAAAAGGCTGAAAAATTACTAACCATGTATTCACTTTTTTTTTCTAAATGTGTATAAAACTTAAAACTAAAATTAAAATGGTTGACAATACCAATAAGCAGAACACTTAAGGGTCTTCCATTGTATTCACTATATACAAAGTTAGTGTAATATCAGTTTGTGTTCCATTATTCAAAACTTTGGAATTAAATTAAATAGAATGATAGAATTCACAATGCCTCTGGATCTGCTGTATATATATTTTGTATTCAGATTTTCCTCAAATATTCAAATTAAAGCTTATGTGGGATTTTAAGATTTTTTTATCCTTCCTATATTTCACTTGCAAGGGTCGGTACCACAGGTTTCGAGTTTGAGTCCTGGCGGTGCCATGGATGTTTGTAATAGTTCGGAATCCACTTTAAAGCGCAGGTTCCGGTCTAACATGATCGTAGAGCTTTGAGGGGGTATTGTTACTCCGCTCTGTAACTTATCTTCAAGCTACACGCACCTCCTGGGTAGTGTGCTAAGTGAGTAACGTCAGTGTAGCGCTTGCCTTAGGCATCCAAGACAATTGTCTACGTGTTTGCCAGTTGCATTAGAACGACAATATATACACTCAAGAGCCAAAACATTATGACTACCTGTCAATAACGAGTTGGCCCATCTTTGGCGCGCAACACAGCTTCAACCTCGCCTTGGCATGGATTAATACCACCACTTAATACCAGTTAAATACCACTTCCACCTGATCACGTGCCTTCCACGTCGTCCAGGCGAGTTCATTGTAAAATGTAGGGGTGGTCATAATGTTTTGGCTCTTGAGTGTATATATATATTTTTATTGTATACAGATTTTCAGCTAGGTCTTGATTGCAGATATGATAAATAACAATATTGTCATATCTTAATTTTCAAACCATTCTATAATTTTTTTCTTTACTAAATTTTTTTAATTCTATTTAAATTTCTAAATTTTTTTTTAAATATTGTTGCAAATACTTCAAATTATTATAGAAAAGAAAAACATACAAGAATGATTTTTTTTTCTTTCTTTCAGATGCATATATATTTTAAACTTTAAAATGCTAGTGTAAATAGGAAATTTAAAACAAGAAAATTTTATGGAAGGATGCATGTCCCCCTCCCGCAGAGGAATACTTGCTGTCTTAATGACCTAGAGATTGGTCTCTCTATCTCGAATAAGAAGCTGTTCGCTCTGCAGGAAATGCTTATTTTATTCCTTTTTTTTTTGTGTGCCTCTTATCCCCTAGCAAAACGATAGGGGACAAGGCGCTCTATAGCTAGGATCCCTGAAACAAGACACTTTGCGAGCGATCAACATTACTTTTCTTTATTTTTTAAACAGATCAAATTTTGATGTTATTAAAATGTATGCAGGATATTGGGGCCTGTTGGCAGAGTGACTAGCACTCGGTGCCATAGATTTCGAGTTGGAGTCCCGGCAGCGCCATGGATGTTTGTAGTGACTCGCAATCTACTTTAAACCGTAGGTCTCAGTCTAACATGACTGTTGGGCGTAGGACTGACAACCCTAAAAGAAAACATTTCATATTTCGAAATCTCCCAGGTGGTAGACTGCCTTGCCCCACCATAGGGCTGCTAAGCCACAAGTGATGTAGAATATTATTAAAGCTGATAGCTGCAGGAGAGCGGCGCCAGCATATCTGCAAGACATAGTTTTCCACCCACCCACCCCATGTTGTCGTGTCCCTCACGGAAGGAGGGGAGAGGTGTGCAGCTTCTGTTCTGATGGAGCACCCGTAGGTTGACTTTCTGCTCCGTAACGCTCTTACAGTCATAAGAGACCGGGACCTACGGCTTAAAGTGGATTCCGAACCACTACAAGCATCCATGGCACCGCCGGGATTCGAACCCGAAACCTGTGGCACCGAGCGCTAGACGCTCGGCCATTCAGGTTCCAAATTTGTGAATGCCAACGGCACGCGGTGTTCCCAGGTGGTCACCCACCCAAGTACTGACCGCGCCCAATGGTGCTTGACTTCGGTGATCTAACCCCCTCATAAATACCCAATTAGTTTTAATGATCCTGGAAAAATCTACCGCTGTAGTCAATCTGGCCCCAGACGTTCTCCATATGTTCGGTGATCTAGGACTACTGACGTAGATCTATTCAATGGAACAAACGATATATAAAGACTAGAACTAAGAAGTGGGATTTACCTAAAAAGGCATTCCATCGAAAAATCTGCTCTGTTATCCCAGACATTCAAATCGCATGCTATAAACCCATTTAGATCTTTTCCCCCAGCCCCCTCTTACAAATCTTATTAATGTCTCGTTTTAAAAATAATTTAATTTTAATTTCCTGAATGCAAGTAGTTTTTGTAATAAAATTGAATTTAATAACTTTATGATTGAACAAAATCTGGATATTGTATTAGTATAAGAAAAAATTCCTTAATGATGATAAAAATTTCAATATTGCTGATTACAACTATCTCAGAAACGATAGGAATATTTCCCTTAATTGTCAGACTATTTTTGTGGAGCGTTCTATTCCCTATCATCATATTCTTACCCTCCATTTAAATTATATCGAAGACACTATTATTTAACTACATTTATCTAACTAGGAATCAGTTATTATCGCTTCTCTTTAAATCCCACCTTCTGATAACTCTCTTTAATATCTTTCTGTCTGCAATTGTCTGTCTTGGATCTTTCTGGCTGCAATTGACCTTGTATCATTATACAAGGACATTTTATTATTTTCATTTTGTTATTATATTTCACTATTTTCATTTTGTTTTATCAAATTTTGTATTATCATCATTTACATTCTTTTGAAGCTAGCCTTTTATATATAATAATTTGATGCTCTTACTTATTTCTCTTATATTGATTTCCACTTCAATTTTTATTACCTTTTATTACTTTTTTTCTTTTTTTAAACTTTTATTCCTTACTCAAAAATTATAATAATATTAATATTAAAAATATGCCTATATTACTCCTTTTCTATCTGATCAATGGGTTTAAAGCTTAAGAAGCTTCTCCCATTCACAAAGCAGGAGATAGAGGTTGCTATGCAATCAGGGTTTTCCGTCAACCTGAAAAATCGTTGTCGCCGTCGTAACTCTCTTTTTACAATATGCTTAGCAAATCTGATGCAATTCACCCCAAAATGTTGCTTTATATAGCAAGCACGCAACTTGGAATTGCAATTATAATTGCATAAACATTAGGAAAGCCTTACATCTATACATTTATATCATAAAATAACAATTTTACCACAAAATTGTGGGGTGTTACAGCCATTGTCACGAAAACATCAAACATTTCTCTCTCACTAGTTACTCCTGGAGGACTAATAGAAGCATCTTCATAAGTATCAGGACATTTTACAGCATCAGAAATAGCCATCCACTCAAAAGCACTAAAGTTGTTTTAGAGGAATCAATCTTCTTAACTTGTGTAATCTTACTGTGATTGAAATTTTAGCTCCTCTCATTCACAAGCGTTGTGGTTTTAGCTCCTGATCTTGCTGTGGTTAAAAACTTTCATTATCCATACGAAATCTCTTCTATATCCAAACTTAATTTCGATGACAACTCGATTAAAATCTCCGTTAATTTCGTATAAGAAATTTCGCATACTGTCTGATCATTAAAACAGACTGGGATATTTTTATTAAAACGTTGGGAAACTCGGTTAACTTTACTATCCTTCCTATCTTTTAACTAACAACGATTTAAAGCGGCTTGATGGCAAATTGGCTAGCGCCCTGGCCTTTGGTACCACAGGCTTCAAATTCGAATCATGGTGGTGGTATGGATGTTTGTTAGTGGTTCGGAATTTAACTCTAGGCTGTCTAATTTGTCTAAAGTGTGCAAAAAAAATTTACCTAGAGCGACAAACCAATTATTTAGATAATGAAATTAGTAATTTCACTGACTATAATGGCTATCCTAATTTGTCTAAAACCTTTTCAAACCTAATAAAAAATGGATTCATTCTAATATTAAAATTCGTAGCAAAGCAAAAGAGCTCTGGCAATCTGCTAAAAATTCTAAGCATAAAACTTCTTAATCACATGAACAAGAACATCAAAATTGCTTTTAAAAACTATTCTGACAAAGTTTGGGAAGATAAATTAATGAACTTCGGCTAGAAGAGGGGTCTTTTGTCGGGTCCACTAAAGCTCTTAAAAATATTCGTACTAAAATTACCCTCCTAAATGGTCCTATGTCTACGGCTAGCTTTGATAAAGTTAAAGCTAAGGTCCTTGCAAATTCGAATTAAATAACTCTAAGAATTTTGAGATAAGCAGTACTGTTAGTTACACCATACAGAATTTTCATTTAAATTATCAAGACGATACTTTCACTCTAACTATGCAGTCGGAAATTGCGAACATAATTAAAAACATTAAAATCAGCAAAGCTCTCGGTTTACGAATAAGATGATCAAACACTTTCCTCCAATTACTATTTTCTCTTTGCAAACTCATCAATAAGATTTTATAAGATAAATATTTTCCATCTGCACGACAAATTGCAGCAAAAACCGCATCTATTTTGAAACTTGGAAATACCCTTACAACCCTGAAACTATCGCCCTGATTCTCAGCTCTCTTCTCTTAATAACATTGCTTAAACTATTATTTACAATAAAATAAATTCTTTCTTCTTGGGCAACAACGTTCTAAATTCTGAGCAATTTGGTTTTTGTAAAAAATTATCCCCCACTAATCAATTGTTACGTACTACAGAATATAGCACAGAAGGCTTTCAAAATAAACAATGCACAAGTACGGTTTCCTTGATATCCAGAAAGCATTCGATAAAATTTGGATTAACTGCTTAAATAATGGATTTTATAAGCTTATTTTTATTTCAGTCATTTATTTTACTTATTTTTTCAATTCAATCTTAATGATATAAAAATTTACTGTTCAAATTAATATAACTCACTGACTTTTAGACTTATTATGGCAAGAACTTTTCAAGGCAAATAAATCCTCCTCTCAGTTTTCATCTCTGATATTCCGACCAACCCTAAAGTTCTTATCGCATTTTGTGCTGATGAACACGGCTATTCTTTGCAAAATGATAATATTATTCTTGCTATTACATTTACTAATCATCTAAAAGATCTTAATAACTGGTTTGAAAATTGGATAATTGCAATGAATGGTGAAAAAACTGAAACAATTCTTTTCTCTGTAGGTAATAAAATTAATAAACCTCAAATTTAAACAAATGACATTATTATTCCTTGGCAAAAACAACGCTAAATAGTTGGACATTTATTTTGACCAACGCCTTACTTGGAGAAAACACTTCAAATACACTAAATCAAAATTCCACATAAAAAAAAAAAAAACGGGAATGGGCTTTACATCAAGATATCCAGTTTTAGAACTTCATATATGTGTAAAAAAAATTTATTTGCATAATATTTTTTAACTAATGGAACACAAAGAAAAATTTTTGTACTAAGAAAAAAAAAAAATTCAATTTAAAATTGATTCGAAGTGATTTATTAATGAAATGAAATTTTATTTAGGAAATTCATATTTCACACGCCTTTAAGCAAGATAAAAACAGTATAAAGTGGTTAGAGGGAGATAAAAGAATTACTTCAGTAAACATAGATAATTATCTTGTTAGTAAAGTAATATCGTTATGATGAATATAATTAGTTAGTTTACTATGATAAACTAAGTTCTAATTAAAGTCTCAAATTTTATTAATATTAGGAAATAATATTAATTTTGATAATATTGTAACAATTGTTAGTCCGTATAAAAATTGAAGTTTATTAGCAATCAAACGCACATGAAAAAAAAATTAATTTAACTAATTTAATATAATTTTTTTTACAAATTAAGTATTTAATATATTTTAAAACTTCAATATACTAGAATTATGCTTTAAATTATTAATACACTAAACTAGACCATGCCTGACTCGTGGCAACTTGTGCTGCTGGTGAGCATTAGGGCTGAAGTTCAATCCCTGAAGGCTTTGTTGTGGCACGGTTTCAAAAACCAGGAGACTTGATGGCGTTTGTGGTGTTAAGCATTTTGCTTCATTAGTCGGACTACCTGGTGGGTGTTTCCCGGGTTTTTTTTCCATGCGATACGCAAAACGGAGTAGTACCCATAAAAGTCCTATCTGAAAGCATTGCCCTCCATTTTCAGCGACACGGAGCAGAAGTCTTTTATCTTCGGATGCACCATCACAGCAGAAGGATTCATTGCCCTCTTCTCTCCTTCCATGAGGATGAACTACATTGATGAAACTAGACATCCTACTAAGAAATTTCTATCCATATGAAAATTATTTATTAGCTACAAAAGACACACAAATTTCAAATATTTAATTTTATAGCATATATATATTTTTTTTTATATAAAATAATTGTTGGAAAAGATATTATACTTCAATACTTGAGTTTTATATTTTAAGCTTTGTTAATACTTGGAACTCTTTTAAATTCCCCACATATTAAATTTATCTTTTATTGATTGTAAACACTGAAGATTATTAACAATATCAAACACATGTAGTTTTCAAGCATATTTTATTAATTAAATATTTTTATCAGAGCAAGTGTTAAATATACATGAAAACAATTTTAACGATATTTATAACTTAGAGAGTAATTTTATTTTTTTCACTATTTTTGGTATAAATTTTTTTTTTCCACATTTCAGTTGATGATTTTTTTAATTCAATTTTCATTTAATTTGCAATAATTTTTATTGACGGTGTGTTAGTAAAGGACTTCACAATAAATTTTATGGCTAAAAGGACTTAAATTACTATGAAATAGGGGGAAAAAATGTGGTTCCAATATGGGAAAACAATACCATTTTCAAGAAAGATATCTATTGTTAAAGCATAGATCACTTACTTCTCTTTTACTTGAAATTTTCTAGACGCCTAATGCAATTCATCAGAACTATTTGATGAGTTTTTATCGAATTCCTCAAGGAAGGAGGGGGTGCAGCTTCTGTTCTAATGGAGAACCCGTTGGTACAAGTTTGACTTCTGTTCCGTGACGCTCTTAAAGTCATAGGAGAACGGGACCTACTGCTTAAAGTCGATTCGAACCACTACAAACATGTTTAGCACCGCCAGCCTCGAACCCGAAACCTGTGGCACCGAGCGCTAGAGCGCTGAGACACTCGGCCATTGAAGCCCGTTTGATGAGTTAATATGCTATAATAATGTTATCTTTTTGATTTAACACCAAATTCTTGAATCACATGATTAAATTTTACTATTATTTTAAATCTAAAAATGTTTTAATAATCCAATGAAAAATGAAATATTATGTAATTCGATACTTCTGACTTTTTATTAAGTAGGCAAATTGGTTTATTTTATATTAAAAATCTTATTTTGCATTTAATCTGACGTTTGTATTTTAGTTATCTATGTTATTTTAAAAATTTAATTTGATATTTCTAATTTCCTCTCTTTGAAAAGCATA